>LT649301.1:0-41626 GCA_900128395.1 Stramenopiles sp. TOSAG23-2 | reverse complement strand
CATAATATACAAGGATGTCTTTTTTTGATATTTTATCTTTACTTGTTTCATTTGCCCCATTATCATTTTCTTCTGCTTCATCATTCCTGTTGTCATTGCTACTACTAAAATTACTACCATTATTATTACTGCTACTGTTGCTAGTAGTGGAATTATTTTTATTATCTTTCTTTTTTTCATTAATTGGTGTAAAAGCTGATGCAGATAAATTTATTAACGATAAAACATGAATCACAAATTTCCACATAGAAAGATCATGTTTTATTGACAATAACCGACGTACGCATTTTTCATTAATTGATTTTTCCTCTTCGGTTTTCTTGCTGTGAATATTTTTATCGTCAGAGAGAATATTTCGTATATTGCGAGTTTCAGCAAGCACGTTATTACTGAGGTCAATACATTCGGATAAGAAAATATTTCGACCTTTTGTATCAGTCAAATAATCTTTTATACCTTCTAGCGTAGATATTTGATTTTTATTAGATAATATTTGTACAGGAATATCCATTTCAACCATTAAATCTTGTATTTTTTCAACATTATTTCGAAACTTTTCAATATGTGGGAAAAAATTAAATACGATTTGTTGTTCTAACTGTGCAGTTGATGCTTTTTTATTTTCAAAATCAATATATTTGATAAATTCAAATATATTTTGTAACCCTGTTTTAATTATAAACTTAAAAATTTCATCATGCTGTATCTTTACATGCACAGATGAATATTTCACTATACCATTCATTCTCTTTTATTTCTTTATTTACTATTATGATACAATATATATACACACACACACACACACACACACACACTACGAAAATATATGATTCGATTGATTCTGTTCTTGTACAAAATACATTAACATATCTCTTTTCACTAACTACATTATTATTTATTAATTCTGTAGATATTCTGCTGTAGATATTTTAATGTTTTAATATTCTTCCGGATTTTTAGATTATAATGATGTGCACATGTACATCGTGCTATTTCGTGCAATCCAGGCTCACATAGGCTATATTATGTGCTTATTATACCACTACAGTACAGGATACACATTTTTTTTTTTTTTTTTTTTTTTTTTTATTTTTTTTTTTTAAAAAAATTTTTGGATAAATAAAAAAACAGAAAATCAACAGTGGTATAAATATTACACAACATTTATTTGCTTTTATTTTTCAGTGTTTATAATTTTGAAACTACTACTGTTTTTTTTTTTTTTTTTTTTTTTTTTTGAATTTTGATTTATAAGAAAATTTTGATGCATTTATTATTATAAATTGTACTTTATTGATTGTGTGTGTATGCGTTATACGTGTGTGTGTGTGTGCGCGCGTGCGTGTGTGTGATACATATATGATACATAATAGATACAAAAGAAACAATGTTGCATGAAGTATTAATTGCGTTGACCGGGAATACTGGGAATATATTTGTGGAGAAAGAATATGGTAGTACCAGTATGAGTAATGTTCAAAATAATAATAACAATGGTGACAAAGCATACGGTTTTAAAGTTGCTGAGTTTGTTGATTTTATTGGACCATCTGAAAGAGAAGAGTTAGAAGATTTAGTAGATGTTGGATTCCGTTACAAGCGCTTGTCTTCTTTGATTGATAATCAATTAAATCGACCGAAAAGCTCGTATGTTCGAGTCATGTGTACAGCGATGAAAAAAATTGCTGATGAGTATACTATGGAAATAGCTAAAGTTGAAAAACAAATATTAAGTGTATCAATGAAAAGCCATTTAACTATAGCACATTTGCGGCATTCGTTTGCATCTTATAAAACATTATTTAAATATTTCTTTGACATATTGTTTGAATGCGAAAGTTTGAGTTTGTGTGGGGGTGAATTGTTAAATTGCTTGCATGAAAAGTGCAAGGTGTGTGCACCTGCATTGAAGCCATATTTAAAATTTGTATTGTTGTCTGTTGAACGTACATTTTATAGACAATTAATATCATGGGTATCGGAAGGTTTGATTAATGATCGATATAATGATTTTTTCATATTAGAACGTGATATGGAACATATGAGCATTAGTAATAAAAATAATGGAAATAATAACAATAAATATAATCACAACCAATATAGTCAAAGAGCGCAACGATCACAAAATCAACAACAGCATACATCGTCATCATCGTTGCGACAAAATAAACAATACGTAGATGCATTTAGTGCAGAACGAGCATGGAATTTACAATTTATATTACGTTTAGATAGAGTACCAACATCATATGTATCGTATGAAATTGCAGAAAAAGTTTTATTTATTGGTAAAGTAGTAAAATTATTAAATGAATTTCGCAAAATAATCAATCGTGATCGCGATTCACCAAGTAAACAACGCTTAAATAAATTATTAGATGGTACGGAAGGACCGATGAGAAAAATAAAAGATACAGTGACGAAATTATTAAATCCAGAAATTGATTTTAGTATGTCGATTTTAGAATTGGAAATAAATATTGTACATAATGCAGTTAGCTGTCAATTGTATGATTTGTTAATCAAAGATTCATTGCTAAATGAACATTTACAAGCTGCGAAAGATTATTTCTTGCTAAGTAAAGGTGAATTTTTCCAATGTATAATTGATGAATGTGTTGATATGTTCAAAAAACCACCATCTGCATTTGCCACGCAAGATATTAATTCTGGCCCATTAAGGCATGCAGGATCAAAATTAGATTTATTATCTAATTTAGCATACAATAATCTATCATTTCGTTTATATGCTCCATCGTTTATAATAACGAATTTCCAACCTGAAACGAATGAAAATATTATACTGAATGAATCTTCAACGTATGATAAAAGTAGCGGAACAATATATTTAAATTGCCCATCGTCATTGTCATCTAGTAGTAATACTAGTGGCATCCCTGGTGTTGTAGGTGGCTTTTCAAGGTCATCATTATCGAATGATATTATTCCATCTAGATCCAGTCGTCGTATTGGTGAGAATAATAATATTAACGATCATTACAATGTTAGTAGTGTGGGAGGTGGAATTGTATATCGTGAAGCAAAAGTTGTGGAATTTGGTTATGCTAGTACTATTACTGGTAGGATTCATACTAGCAACGAAACAACTACATTTAATAATGATAGTAGTGGCTATGCATCATCAAAAAAGAAATGTGGGTTTTGCTTTGTCTTACATAATGCACAACTTGGTGCTTTGCACAGTTTACCTGTAGATGATATACCAAATTCAATTAGCTTTCAAGTCACACTAGTTGATAATAATCGTATAAGTGTACAAATTAAAAGCAAAAGACCAACTTCAGCATTAATGTCTACATATGATATAACTAATGAGGAGCAAAGTTCTAATATACTAGCTGATACAATTATTGACATTTTTGATAAAGATGACGATTCAAAAAAAAATAATGTAACTATGGTTGATGTTACAATGCGTGTTGTTTATAAATATGATGCAAATCCATACGATATTAATATTAATGACAACAACAACAATAACAACAATAATATGAAATGCTTAGTATATTTAGCTTTTGCAATGTCATCAAAGGACGAAGGTGATACAAGCAACAAGATACCAAAATTAAAAATTCCATTTACTGTTAATCCGGTTATAACATGTAACTTGGATGTATCGGAAACACTTACGTTAAGTAATAGCAGTGATGGAGGCCAAGCATGGGTTGGTATTGGAACCATATCAAATCGATTGAATGCAAATAATCAAGTACAAATATCTAGTTGGAATTTTGAATCAATATTAAGAAAAGATTCATCTTTTGATGCTTGGACAAAATTGCAATTGACATATGATATACCATGGCCATTGCAATTAGTTATCTCGCAGACTGATTTTGCAAAGTACAACGATATGTTTCGTTTTCTATTTACTATTAAACGTGTCAGTGCCTCATTGCAAGAATGTTGGGCAACATTGATGTATCGTGCTGCAAATATTCGAGGGACTGGTAATTTAAGTGTGAATAAAGTATATATTCGATTATCACATTTGCGGTCAAGGATGTTATTTTTAGTGAATGCATTGCAATATTTTTTACATGTAGATGTACTAGAAGTACAATGGCATATATTACAAAAGCAATTATCACAAGTTCGTGATTATGATTCCTTAAAAAAAGCACATTCAAGATTTGTTTCCTCCATTAGACGCCAATGTTTTTTAGATGCAAAAACTATAAGACGAACATTAGATAGTGTTTTTCGACTATGCGTTGCATTGTGCAATTTAGTAGAAGAAAATGAAAAAGATTTAACTAAAGTGAAACAAATTGACATTGCTAAAATCGATTCAGAATATACACGGCATAGTAATTATTTATTTCTAGTATTATCTGGTATTAGTCCAAGTTTAAAAATGAGATTGGATTACAATGGAACATTTACCAGTAGTGCGAATGATTTAGGGCAGGCTTGATTGATGGCAACAGATGGGATCTATGCATAGGAGTGTTTTTATAAAAATTGAGAGCGAGATTATAAAAAAATAAAAAAAACAAATATTCGTATTCGTATTCGTATCATTTAGTAAAAAATAAAATATCAAAAATACGTAACTATTTTTAATTTAAATATAATACGAGTATATAAATATTTTTATAAAATGCAAATATAAGTCGTACGTATATGCATATATTAAATTATAAATAAGAGAATTTTTTATATATGATGCATATTAAATTATTATTATCAGTATTTAAAACACGAGTAAATATCAGTATTTAACAAAAATTATTTTATATTTAAAAATGATATATCATATATTATATGATATGACCTTTATAATATTCTCGTACGTATATACTACTACATACTATACTTTTGTTGAACGATAAATCAACATATTGAAAACAAAATAGCACAATCAATATGGATTTTTCAGTGTTGTTCATAAAAAGAGCTTTTTATTGCACGCACACATTATATATATAATATTTTAAAATATTACATTGGATTGGTTTTAGAACCAGCATCCCGTCTTCTTCTACTATTCTTATTATTATTGCCATCGTCGTCCGAGTCCGAGTCATCATCATCATTTTTCTTTCTGCGTTTGTATTTCTCTTCTCTTTCTTTTGCTTCTTGCTGTTCCGTATAAACAATAAATGCTAACATGCTTCCTAATACAAGCATGACAAAAACTGCCAACATTTCCCCTAAATGTACCAACCACCATGGTGGTGGATTACCAGCTATATTACGTATATATTGTTAGTTAAACCTTTAAAATGTATGTATATATATATATATATATATATATATATGGAGAGAGAAAGAGAAAGGAATGAACTTACGACCATATGCCATTGCGCCACTAATTAAAAATATTGAAATTATTGTAAATATTGTTGTAATCATCATTGTAATAATGTTCTTTTTATACTTTTTTATACCTGTAAAGGATATATATCTATGATTAATGCGTCTACTATTATTACTAATATGTATATTCTTATCAATTATTATCAAATATTTTATTAGTTACAAACGCCGTGGAAGGCGAGGACCCCTGCCCAAATTTATGTTAAAAGTATAATTTGCTTGATCAGTAAATTTAAGGAGGAATTTAAGAGCTGAAATGAAAATTCCACCTAAATTTTGACAGCTGGGAGAGATTTTGCACATTTCATTTCTTTATTTTATTTTCGATTTCCTGGATTTATCAGTTGTTCTATTTGTGTCGAAGAAAACACATGCTTTTTCGTCGATTTATCCTACTACACACACATATTGAGTTAATTTTTAAAGTATTGTAGTGTCTAAGTATATTTTAGATAGGATATATATTGATAGGTTATTCATATTTGTAGTGTTCAAGTAAGTTTTTAAAAAATCAAAGAAATGGGATAAAAAATTCTCTCCTCACTCACCTCCAGAGATCTCTCACCTCTCACCTCTATTACTATTTTGTCTACCGAAATATGATATAGATTGTTATACTCGGTAGAATATTAATAATGGTTCCATTTCCTACGTTCACAAGCCTATTGCCTATTGCTTGCTAAACCGCATCAGGCGACTGAATTTCCATGCCTTTACATCATGGAATGCTATATACGTGCTAAAAATAAATACAGTGTTAACAACCACATAATAGTCACTTTAACTTATACCCAAAATCTTCCACTAAAACACAAAGCTATATCGGAAGATTTACGACAATCGCAAATCCAACATTTCCATACTTCTTACAATACCGTCATCATACTATGTAGACGGTTAACAAAATTCGGCCACCTTTTTGCAAGTTTTTTTTAAAAAAATTAAAAAAAAATGGCCACCTTTTTAAAAATTTCTGAAAATCGTTTACGCCTACACAGGTACTCAGCGTCCGGAAATCCTACTTAACAACATTTTGATAGGAAAAAAGACTAGTTACAGAAGTTAATTAATCTTTACCTACCCTTTGATGTATACACTGTACCCTTATAATAAAATAGACATATGACATAAAATAACACTATAAAAACTTGTACATATATAATATATTCTAAGATAAACATTATTCCTTATTTTTTATATAATTTATTTCCTTTAATTTATTTCCTTTGAAACCCCTACTACACATCAGGGCAGGGAATTCGGGGTTTTAGTAGTTTAGGTTATGTGGGGTTGTACAACAAATTTTTTTTTTGAATCATCATGCCAGCATGCCAGCATGCCAGCCCAGCATGCCCAGCATGCTATCTTACTCTGGACACCAGAGATTGCTATCTGGCTACATACAGTATCCATCACATACTGTAACAACATCATACCATAACATATTAAGGACAAAAACAAAACTACGGTATTATAGTTAAAACAGTACGGAAACACATACAGTACAGTGTATTATACTACTGTAAGTTCAATAATAAGCGGTACAACGGTACAGCACTAGCAACACTAACACAAAACAAATCCAAAAAAATAAATCCCTTTGCACCTTTTCGTATTTCAAGAATAAGAAGATACTCATATCGATATGGACGACAAAAGCTTAAATTAAAATACTGTATCAGTGTTATGACATGTTAATGTGTACATGCTATTGCTATGTTGTTTTGTGTTGAAGAAAGATATCATCAAGAAAAGGGAAAATTATTAAACAACGGGACCAGCGAGGCACACCGAGATATCTCGGCACACTTTTGCAAAAACAATAAAGAAAAAGTTAAAAGAAAACAAACACAATTTGATTAGATCATTATCATCTCCGTTGCGCTTCTACAAGTTTATCGTTACGAATCTGATTACTATTTAATAATACGTAAATATAATCCTAGGAAAAAAGTAGAAGATAGACAAATACTTCTTTCTATAATAATCATTCAAAATGCCTTCACAAGACGAAATTATTGATAAAGCGTTTAAAAAATTTGACCGAAATAATGATGGTTCTATCTCACAAAACGAGTTACAAAGTGCTTTAAAAGATGCTGGGGTCACGTTAGGTAATGCCCACGTGGAAAAATTGATGAATACAATTGATAGAAATCATGATGGTAAAATTACTCCAGATGAATTTAACAAGTTCGTGAAATCTCATCCTGTGTTACTTGGTACATATGAAGATGATGGAGAAGCATCTTTTTTATCACTTGGTGTTTTGATGGGTTCAGACGTTATGGATCAAGAAGAGTTTGATAGATTAATCAACTCGATTGAGCACAAAGCCCATTGTCGTGATATTCTAGACAATTTACATATTGATCATCATTTGCCAGAAGAAGACCATCATAATGACAAAAAACATGTGAAGAAGTCTGGTGAGAAAAAATCAATGGGAGAAGTCTTAAAAGCGGCTGGTATGCGTGCATTGGGTGGTGGTATCCCAGGTGCAGCAGCTATGTTTTTACAAGTTGGTTCTTTAATGTGGATGAGAACGACGATGAATTATCAATATCGCCATGGTAGCACCACTGGGGAAGCATTAAGGGCATTGTATAAAGAAGGTGGAATAGGGAGATTTTACAAAGGTGTTGGACCAGCATTATTTCAAGGGCCATTATCACGATTTGGTGATACGGCTGCAAATGCTGGCATGTTGGCATTATTAGCTGCAAATGATAATACGAAAGATTGGCCAGTTCTTGCTAAAACAATGTGTGCTAGTGGTGCAGCTGCACTTTGGCGCATTAATTTAATGCCAATTGATACCTTGAAAACGACGATGCAAGTAGAAGGTTCAAATGGATTGAAGCAATTAAGAGCAAAAATGGCAAAGGGTGGCCCTCGTGTATTATACCAAGGTGCAATGGGTTCCTTTGGTGCAACTTATGTGGGTCATTTCCCATGGTTTGCAACATATAATTTTATGGATGTAGGTAACATTTATACATATATATAGTATAAACCTTTCTCTCTCCTTTCTAACTTTTCTTTAAAAAAAATAATAAAATCTTTCTAACATTAATACAATATCAATCATATCTAGGAAATGTTGCCAAAATATGAAGAAACATTTAAAAAGTTTGGAAGAAATGCTATTTGTGGTTTCACTGCATCAGCTGTTAGTGATACATGTTCAAATTCTATTCGTGTATTGAAAACAACAAAACAAACATATGCGACTGAAATATCTTATTCAGAAGCAGCCAAAGACATTTTAAAGAAAGATGGACCAATGGGTTTATTTGGTAGAGGATTGCAAACACGTATCATGGCAAATGGTGTACAAGGTATGTTGTTTAGTATCTTATGGAAAAGTTTGCAAGAGCAATGGCAAAAGCGTGTAGGTTAAAATTGGAACAAAATGAAGAAAAGAAAAGAAAAAAAAAAAAGGAAAAAGTAAAGGAAAAGTATATATTGTACTGTATCTGTGTGTGTTCCAGCAGTGTTATCTGGTAGTCGTCTAGGTCCTAATAGACTTTTAAGTGTTACATTATCTAAAAAATGTTATAATAATAGTATAGTACTTGGTATGTACTTGATGCAATTACGAGGATCTTTGAATATGCATGCTGCATGCTATTTCATATTATTACTAGCTACCCTGTTACTCTGTAGCACTTAATAAAGATATATCGGTACTAAATCTACACTAGTGTCTTTACAAAACCCAGCCTTCAAACCACCAACCAAAAAAACCACCACCCACCACACCAGTGCACCACCAAAATGAAGGTAAAGCAAGAAGAAGGGTAGGAAAGATAAGAAATAGAAATATGGACTCCGTACTCCGTCTAGGAAAAAATAAATCTACAACATAGATAGATATATCAACATAACTAAATTGATTAGATAATTGGATTAATGTGTCCTCATTATACTAGTTATTATTCCATATAATTATTTTAAAAAAACAAAAATAATGTCAAAAAATGAAGAAGATATTGATGTAAATGAAATTAATTTATTTGAAACAACTCAAGAATCATCAACCTCTTCTTCCTCATCCCGCCACTCGCTTGTTCGCCACCAATCTTCTTCAAGGTATGTTTTAAACTTGCAAATTGAAGAAGCAAAGAAATTATTTAAACGATTGTATAATAAGATTAAAAATGCAAATTCTGATGACGCATCGGTTGAAGAATGTAAAAAATTGGTAGAGCCTTTGATTACTTCGTCTGACTTAGCTAGAAAAATAAGAAGATCAAAAATTACTGAAGATATTGATAATAGTACAATTGAAGAATTTCCAGTTCACCTTGCCTGTAAAAAAGCGTATCCAAAAACGCTTGATTTATTATTTTCCTTAGGAGGCTGGTCAGATTTGAGCGATGAAAGTGATATAAACGGCAAAACACCAATATTTTATTTATTCGCACCGGAAAATATCATCAATAACACAAAGGAAGACATGGAAGTGAGGCAAAAGATTTTAATAACATTATTTACACTAGGCGTATCTATAAAACGTGAAGATAAAAACAATCAAAATATATTTAATTACTTAAAAAGTAATAAAATGGAAAAAGAATGTAGTTTCATAATCAAAGCGATAGCGAGAAGGATTGTCCAAGGTGGTAAAAGTTCTTTAAGAGACCAGTCGAAGAGACATGTTATTGAACATATCCATAGTACTGCTAGTAATTTGGATAAAGATGATGGCGAAAAAGGTATATGGAAAAGCTTTGGTGATTATTGCCAAATTTATTATACTACACATCCTGAATCAAAGATTGAGTTATTGAAAAGACCATGGGATCCATGGAAAGTTTGTATACGATTGGAGGGAAAAGATACAAAAAAAACTACATTTGGCAAGAGATTATCACGGCGGTTTAGCAGTGGTTCGTTACAAGCAAGAAGTAGATCCAGGGCTAGGTCAAGTAGTGTACTTGAGACCTTAGGTGAATTGAAATTGAGTGACCTAGAAGGAGATGAATTTCTACAAGATTCAATCCTTTGGAATAAAAATAATCTTAACAATCAAGTGATAGAAAAACCACATGTGTCCTTTGAATTTCTTGATGAAAATAGCAAGCTAATACTTTTTGATAATAAGAAAGCGTTAGCAGAAAACATGTATATGTATAAAATATTTGAAAGGGAACATAGTGATGATATTGAGATTATAGTAAACGAAATCGACGAATTGAGTAACTTGTTGACAGTTAATAAAATTGAATTAATACATACTTATTATCAAGCTTATATGTCAATGGCATTTCATTATCACCATTTTCAATTCAATGACCAAGGTGGAAATGTTGGCATGAAAGGTTTAAAAAAGATGGGCAGCCAAAAGATAAACGATATTGCAAATGACACTTTTATATTTCATTCATTACGTATTTTTTTTTTGACAGAACATTTGGAGCATATTGCATCTCAACATGAAGACGAAATAGTAAAAAATAAAGATTATGATATTAGTGGTGGAGTGATAAGTAGCTATGTTCGTAAATGTATCATAGATGCAAATGAAACAAGTAAAGATAAAATATCAAAAAAAGACATCCTTGTATATTATGACAACAGGAATGATGAAGCAGAAGAAAATGATAATGGGGCAAATGAAACAAGTAAAGATAAAATATCAAAAAAAGACATCCTTGTATATTATGAATGTAATTTACTTTTTTTAAAAGCAAATGAATATCAAGCAAGTAAATATTTTCAATCATATAATGATATTAAAAACAGTCGTAATAATAATAATTACAATGGTGCTGCTGCTTATGATGATGAAAAAATATTTTTTAGCGAACCACAACAATACAAAGAAGATAATGAACATTTATTGACACCAATTGAATATTACATCACTGATAGTAAATATTACGGAAAGAGTAAAAATGATGGAAAGGATACAAAAGTTAAAATTCCTAGTATTTTTCAAATTATTTCTTTAACACTTCTGATGGTAAAAATAACAATAGCAAGGTGTATAACAAATCACAACAAAAGCAAGCAAATGATGCTTTTTATTCAAATAGCAGCAAGAAAATTAACTATAACGAACGACAATATGGTGGTGGATACAATGATGATCAAAACAAGTCCAACTCAGATGATATGTTAGATTACTCAGATGATATGTTAGATTATTCATCTTTAGAGGATAATAATGTCAATAATACAAGTTTTCATGATGTTAATGTTGTTGCATTGTCTGATAGTGATTAAATTTGAATACGTACAATATATTCAATATTTGAAAATAAAAATATGTTACGAGTACCAGGTATAATATTACGAATACTGGGAAAAAAATATATGGTGTTTTTATAAAATGTTTTTTTGTTTTTTATTTTTTTTTCTTTTATTTTTTTATATTATATATTTTCGTGTCGTAATGTTTTAAAAAAATTGTGCACACACGCTCTGTTGTCTCTCGGTACACAGTAAATTTATTTCTCTCTTTTTATAATTGCCACACAGGTAATCGTAACCTAACATTAATGTAAATACACACACGCTCGCATTGCGTCTCTCTGTGGTATGATATTTTTAAATTTTTATTTTTTTGTATATATACGTATAGTTTTTTTAAATTGGAACCTCGATAAACTTTTACAATCTTCTTACTAATCGGCGTTGTGGTTCCAGTTGTTGTTTAAGTTCACTTCTCTCTTTATCAATAGATGCAATTGTGAACCCCGCTTTTGCGCGCATATCTTGCATTTCTTGTTTGTAATCTGCATGTATCTTCACTTCTTTCTTTGCAAATTTATCAGCTTGTGTTTTCATCATTTCATCTTTTTCCTTCAATTGATCAGCTTGTGATTTCACCATTTTATCCTTTTGCTCTGATGATGCTTTTAATGAAGCTTCTTTCTTTGCAAATTGATCTGCCTGTGATTTCATCAATTTATCTTTTTGCGCGGACTTAATTTTCATTTGAGTATTTGCAGTTTGAGATGTTTTCAAATGGGTTTTCAACGTTGCGACTTCTTTCTCGCATCCTACGCACGGAGATGGTTTTGGTGGAGTTGGTGCATCATCAGATACTTTCAAACTGCTTAATCGATCATTTGGAAACAATCGTCTGAATTGAGAATATCTGTACGTTCCAGCTTTCAATGTTGCTTTTCTTCCTCTGTAGTTATAATGCTCAAACACTTCCACTTTGCAACCACTTGGTACAACTACACTTGATGTCCTATCATTTATTGAACTGCTTACATCATTATAAAATGATGCCATCGCTATTAAAAAATAAATTATTAAATGATGCTACTGAAATTGATTCATTATATGGTAAAAAATCAAATGAGATTAAAAAAAGAGTGAAAATGGCAAGCAAAGATGATGTTGCAAATGATGATACAATTGAAATTGATGTAAAACCACTGGCGGCATCAACGACGGAGGAGGATGAATTGGATTGGCTAGATGAACAAATTTAAACATTTGATGAAACTATTATTTCGAAATTATTATTACAAATGATGTGCAAATATTATTTTAAGGTTTATATAACAGGCACACAGTGTTGCGACTGAATAGCATAGACATAGTTACTGTAAAGTTTTATTTTTATTGAATTGAGTTTAGCATAGGACAGGACAGGGAACTCCCGCCAAAAAATGTGCAAATTAGCAAAAAGAACTACTTATAAATGGATTATACATTAACATGTACACACTATACCTGGTATTGTTTTAAAAAACTACTTAGATTTATTGTTTTTGTACAAAAAAGTGAATAGTATATATATTAAGAACCTGTTCAATATATATATATTAACATATATATATATATATATACGTGTATATATATATAGATATATTTCAATACATAAATCTATCATTACATAAACATATCGTTAATTATTATATTGAATACATATATATTGACAGACTTTTATTATTAATACTAGTGTATATTTATACAATATAATATTAAACAAAATATTGAACGACCTCCAAATATAAACATGTCATCACCAGGAACGAAAAGGGATTCTGAATTTACGTCAATATGTCGTATTGACTATTCAAAATTTAATTCCACAAAATTGCACGGACATTTAAGAAAATTATATCAAACATTGCAAAAATCAAAAGCAACTGGTGCCTTACCAGAAATGAAAAATACCTTGTCCTTATTGACTAGAAAAAAGATGTTACAACATAAAATGAAAGAAATACGTGTATTGGTAGCATGTATTCTATGCGAAGTTTTCCGTCATTGTTTGCCAACGCACCCGTTCTCAAGCGATGAAGTTATCTCCATATTTCGACTATTTGTTCAAGAATTGAAGGAGCTGGAAAATACAAAAGATGCTATGTTTCATCAACGAGTAGCAATGTTACGAAGTCTGTCAGAAAATAGTACTTGTGTAACTTTAATTGATGCACTTGTGCAAGTTAAAGATCACAAACGTAGTAGTGATAAAATGGATTTAGATGATGATGACGATGATGATCAAGACGAAGATGACGAAATGCTATTGGATTTATTCACCACATCGTTGAACACAGCTAATACCCAAACAGACAAAAACGTGTTTGAATTGTTAGGTGATATTCTAGTTACTTGTATATTTGAAATGGAAGACCGTGGTGTTCCGGAAAACCTTTTGGAAGTTCTATTGCGACCTTTAATACCTGAGTTACGAGGTGAAACTAGCGTAGTGGATCGTAACATGGCAGGCGAAGTGATAACAATTCGTCCTCCACCACCATCGTATAAACTGGTCCGGGAACTTATATTATTCTGTGGAAGAAATTTTATAAATTCAATATGTGACTTCATAAATGATATGTTAACAGAGCGTAAAGATTATTCAAACAGCGAAATCAAAACGTACTTATATCCAATAATATATGAGCTACATCTTTTAGGGTCCACTAAAGACTCTCCCGAAGATTATATATTTAATATTATGGGCAATTTAAATACGCATTTGCGTATTGAAGATGAAGAAAAACGCGTTCAATGCGTTGCCTTGTTAGGGAAAATGTTTAGCGAATCAAAAATTTTATCAAAATCTCATGATAAAACGTTTCAATTGTTCATGCAAAGATTTTTAGATAAATCTACTAAAGTACGTATTGAAATGATAAAAAGCTGTACACAAATTCAACATACCGTCCCAGAATTGCGCAGTGAGCTTCTTGCTCGAATTACTGAAAAGTTAGAAGATCAAGCTGCAGAGGTACGATTAACTGCAGTAGATAATATTTGTACAATTGCTATTAATAATGTTGAATTATTGCCAATTAGTGTTTATCGTAAGTTAATGACACGGAAAGATGATAAAAAATTCGACATTGCAAATAGTGCTATCATTGGCTTATCCCGTATCTTTGAAAGATACATTAGCTCTCAATGGCCTGATGATTGGGATCCAACATTAGGTACGTCGTCTTTATTTATAGCATTTCCTGTAGAAACAAGAGAAAGGCTTTGTAATATACCAGGTGCAATCATATCCTGCTTTGGTCAAAATGACAACAAACAAATGCAAAATGTCGCGTATCGAATGTTCAATGAGAAAATATTGCCAAAACAAGCATCGCAACAAGTCAGAGCACAAATTTTTGTTAGCTGCTACAGATCATTGGATGATAGCCAAAAAAAATGGTTGGAAAAAGGCATTTCACGCCTCGTGAAATTTCGATCGAATTTTACACAATGCATTTCAGCCCGTGAAAAATTGAAGAAAATAAATGCAAAAGCATTGACAGGAATGACAAGTACAACGACGACTACATCAACATCTGCAAATGCAACGAATCAAAATATCGAAAATGCAAGGCAGCGTTCGAAACGTTTGTTGGATCAAAATTTGAACATTTTATCGCAATATTTACCTAATGAAAAAATTGGCAAAGGCTTTTATCAAATGCTATTTAATAAAAGCGATGAAAAAATATTTAAAATTTTGTCCAAAATATGTGATCCTAGAAGCGTCAGCGGGTGCGATTTCTCGAAATCAACTGATAAATTCAAGCAATATCTTGCAAAAAGCTTAATTGGTAAAAAAAGCAAAAGCGATAAAAGCAGTAACAATAACAGTTCTAGTAAAACCAACAGCAGTGCTGCAAAACTTAGCAAATATTTTTACAATTTTCATCGTATGTTAACGACTAAATTTGTTTTTCACAATGAAAGTTCGATTGGTGAAATATCGAAGATTGCTAAGTTATGCTATGATGACAATGACATAGGCAAAGTAACAAGTGTTTTGAAATTAATCTCGTTGTTGTCCATTGATACGGAGCAACCAACTTTAATATCATATTGCGTGCCAAATATGGCTTTGATGATGTCCTCCAAAAATGTTTACGTCGCTGAAGCTAGTTTACGTACCATTTCAAAATTGATAAATGCTATTGATTCAAATGTTTTATCAAAGTGTATGACTAGCGACGTACAAAAGTGCCTTTTAGGTTATTGCTCCAATGCAGGTGGTACAAAACATGCAAAATATGCTATACGTATACTTGCTGTAGTTCAAGGAACATCGTTGAAAAAAAACGAGAATGACGATGCTGAAAACAATGAAAACTTAAAGGCAAGATTGAAATTTTGGGGAACCATTTTAAAAGATTTAACATCTGATGAAAAGTTATCTGTAAGGAACATGTATTTAGATGCCGTATTAATGTCCTTGGCGACATGTTTAGAAGCATTACCACAAAATGCATTTAAATCAAAATATCGCGAAAAAATTAATACATTTGTTGCAAATGATTGCACTCCAAGACCTGGTAAAAATAAAAAATCTATTCAACCAAATTTGCAAAGCGCCGTCCAAGTAAGCTCGATTAAATGGTTGTGTAATAAACTGATCAATTCACCATACAAATCCCGTGATAGTGGTGATGCAGTGAAATTACAAGAAGAAGCATATTCGATTATAAACACATTGCGACGTTTTGTACGAGATAGTACGGATGACAATGTACGTTTAGCGGCAGGATGTGCTTTTTTGAAAATAGCATGTGATAAATATTTGGAAAATTTCATCGATGTGCGCTCTTGGAATTATGTAGGCATTTTAGCACGAGATAATGACGATGATATTTGTGAGAAATTTTGCATGCGTCTGGTCAAATTGCTATCTCAAGAAAAAATTCGAAACTATTCAAAATGGGGTTCGTTAATTGTTTTGCGCAGCCTTGTAAGTGATAAAATTATTCGAGATGATGGTCAAGACCAACTTAGTCAAATCATGTCTATCGCTAAAAGAATATACAAAGGAACCATGCGAAAGACAAATGGTATACGTGATCAGCGAGCCAAGACACATGCTCAGCAAGTATTACGCGATTTATACCGCCATGAGTCCCTTATTGCATATGCAATCTATTTACTTGGAAACCATACAGCAACATTAGATGATGAAAAGTATACCATCAAACGTCGTGCAGTAGCATTTATGATGAAGCCATTTAAACAGAATGGCTTTGAAAATTTCGATTACCTTCTTCAAATTTTAAACACTATTGATCAATCTACGGCTAATTATGGTAAAACTCAACATACGAGATTGATTGCTGAATTATTACTTTTTGAATTGAAGAAGAAAAGAAAATCGAATAAAGCCAATTACTTTGGTGGTAGTGGTGGCGAACCACGTTTACCTGTCTACCTTTTCATGAAAGGCCCGGATCAACTTCAGCCATTGCTGAATGAAAGTTTCTTCGAAAATTTGAAAGGTGGAAAAAATGGCAAATTTTCTAAATTTAAATCCCCTGGAACGAAAAGGCGTAAATCACGTTCCCCTTCAGATATCAGACGAAAAAGTAAGAACAAGAAAAAAAAGAAGAAGAAGAACAAAAATCAAATTGAAGATTCATTTAGTAGCCAAAATAGCAGTCAAAATAGTAGCATGAGTAGCATGAACAGTAGCAGTAGTAGCAGTGCTAGTTCCAGTGGAAGTGCACGAAAAATGCAACAGCGAAGCCAAAGATCGCCAATGTTTCAATTGAGTAAACCATGATGATATATATATATATATTACGAGCGTATCATAATATTATCATATAATATGTGAACAGTAAAACGAAGATATACGGTGTATGCCAGTATGGTTGAGTTTTTATGGTCAGTGTAATGTCGATCTATATATATATTATTTTTATCCAAATATAATCTGTGAATTGCCACCAGGTGTAATTTTTTTCATCCCACCTTTTCTACGACCGGATATACTTTGCGTAAAATCATTATCTTTCTTACTATTGTCGCCAGTTTTTTTATTGGAGTCATCCCAATAATATGGCTTATTGCTTTCCATGGTTTTATTTTGCCTTTTCCTAACTACCTTTCTCTCGGAATTTGATAACCCGGCATTATCCATATTGTTTGCAACAACAATACGTTTTAAACCACGTGCTGGTTCGACATCATCTTCCGCCACGTGTCCGCTTTTAAAATGAGATTCATTGGATACTGGCAGCCGTTTTAAACCTCTACCAGATACCTCCCCTTCATGATTCGACGCTACGCCAACGGAGCTACCATCAAAATGATTTTTCTTGCTTATTTTTCGTAATCCAATTTTTAAATTCAATTCCCCTGGATCAACACCACTACCTGACAGTGTATCCTTATCCGTATTTATCAATTTACGACTAGCACGTGGAACTTCACTTCCTTCATTTGGTGTCATACCTTTGAATTGCGATACATTGTGATCTTGATGAACTTTTCTACCAGATGGTGAAACTTCTTCCATAGACATTGCTGCTGCACCTTTCATATGTGAGCCAATATTTCTATCTTTGTGTTCTTGTACAAATGTTTTCTTCCCTTTTGGTGATATTGGTGTCGCTTTAGAATCGGATGATATGGAAAATGTTCCACCATATATTTCCCCATGTTTGTCCGTCATCAACTTCCTACCTTTGCTCCTTTGATCTGGTGTGGAAAGACTTGATGATTCTCCCGTAACTAAAATTTTGTTTAAATGGAACGTTCCACTCATTTGCCATGTTCTGCGCAAAAAAAGTTCAAAGCTTGCATCGTTATCGATAAATAAACTTTGATTCATTACATACCTTTCCCACTCTTCGGAACTTACAGAACCATTGTTCTCTGGTTCAATAGTAAACGTATCAAAAAATTCTTGTGCAACAACATCCACGTTTTTCACACCAGATTTAACTAGTGGATGATTGTACGGAGAGAACTTTGTTAAAATAGAGGCTAACGAAGCATAATTTTTATCTTTTTTCTTATCGATTCTATCAAAGGAAGTGAAAGTTGCTGAGCACATATTTTGCCGTGTTGCATTAAAATTACCAATTATTTTCAATAAAATATCTTTCACAAGTATTGAATCATTTCCTGTAAAAAGTACATTTGCCAGATCGTTAAAGATATTGGAAGGGATATCAGTGTTTATAGATAAAAAATCACTGCGTGATATACTATCGCTATTATTATCATTATTATTATTATTATTATTATCACTATTATTGTTGGTGCTTACAAATCCGAAAGACGTTTGAAATTTATACATACCATATGGACCTACACTTTGTAAATATTGACGTGCAGCAATAATTTCTTTGGTATCCTCTTCCTTGATTTCAATTGTTTTTGTTTCGTCAGCATTGTCGTTGTTGCTATCATCTTTGCTACTACCATTATCGTTTGTATCATTATTATTATCAGCAGTTGGAATATTGTTCATTTGTGCTAATAATGCTGATATTTTTTCCGGTGTATCTGCAGAAGCAATTTTTTGAATGAGACCAACTCTTAACTTTTCAAAATCTGCAAGAGATGCCATGATTATATTTTCAAAATGAAGTTGGGTTCAGGTTTGGGGAAGTGTTGTGTTTGTGTGTATATTTTATGTTGAATGTATTTCTATCTGCATGGGGGGGGGGGGTAAGTATGTACACCGGAGGATTAACAAATTCATTTTTTCTAACTGTCAAGCCCATCATCCCATCATCAGCACATCACATCTTCTCTCCCTCCACAGCAGCGTCGTACTTGTTTGATAATTTATGTATAGTCCAACACTATTTACATGGTGCATGATGTATTAATATTTGAAATTTAATAATATATTTGAAATTGTGGAGGGCGGAGCTATAGCATGGAGATAGGACTCATTTGCTATTATATTGCACATTTTGATTGCTGAATCATCTCAAATATAATTCATAACCACACATCATATATGGTGGTGGCCAATTGGCATACAATAATAATAAAGATGAATAGAATTTTCATATATATTGTGAATATATATTTATGTCACTGTGTAGATATATACATCGATGATCATTGTATTACCAATCCTCTTCTACTTTTTTTTTATTCCGGTGTAACGTATAGCATAATATATATACATAGATACATAACCTAGTTCGAAAACATTGTTTAGTAAGTCAAACATTATTTAGTAATTATTATTATTTTCTAAAATTCTTTCATTTTAGAACAAAAACAAAAATCAAAAAAAAAAAAACAAATGATGAATAAACGTGTAGTCGGCAATGGATCAGCAAATGGTAATGGAGAAAGCAAAAGGAAAAGGAGGCAAATAACTGCTCAATCAGCAACAGCGTGTTTTGATATGTCAAAATTCAAGCCTGGGAAATTAGTATTTGAAGATGGTGATGCTTTTGAAGGTTATTCCTTTGGTGCTAATCTTCCAAAAAGTGGTGAGATTGTTTTCAATACTGGTATGGTTGGATATCCAGAAGCATTAACTGATCCTAGTTATCGCAAACAAATATTGATTCTTACGTATCCTTTGGTCGGTAATTATGGTGTACCAGGAGACGAAAAGGATGATATCGGTTTGCCAGCGCATTTTGAATCGAATAATATCCATGTGTCCGGATTAATCGTTTCTGACTATAGTCAAGTACATAGTCATTGGAACGCAACACGTTCATTATCTGAATGGTTAAAAGAACACAATGTGCCAGCTTTATTTGGTTTAGATACTCGGAGACTGACCAAAAAAATCAGAGAGAAAGGTTCTATGCTTGGAAAGATTGTATTTGAGGATGGCGATTGCGAAATCAAAGATCCTAATAAGGAAAATTTAGTTGCTGAGGTATCGTTGAAAGAACCTAAAGTTTATGGTAAAAATGGGGATAAAACAATTATTGCGTTTGATTGTGGTATTAAATTTAATATCATAAGATATTTAGTAAATCAAGGTGTGGATGTTCATGTCGTGCCGTATGATTATGATTTAAAGAGCAATCCAAGCAATATTACATATGATGGAATTTTCATTAGTAATGGACCTGGGGATCCAACCATGGCAGAAAAATGTGTAGAAAGCATACGTTGGGCCATTGATGGCCAAGACAAACCAATTTTTGGAATTTGCCTTGGAAATCAAATTTTAGCATTAGCTGCAGGTGCAAAAACGTATAAAATGAAATATGGTAATCGTAGTATGAACCAGCCATGTGTCGATTTGCGTACAGGTCGTTGCTACATTACACCACAAAATCATGGTTATGCGGTTGATAGCGATTCGTTGCCAGATGGTTGGAATACACTTTTCATCAATGCAAATGATATGAGTAACGAGGGCATTACCCATGCGTACAAGAAAATATTCAGTGTACAATTCCACCCGGAAGCATGTGGTGGCCCAACAGATACGGCATTTTTGTTCGAAACATTCTTGAAAAATGTGAGAAATACGGTTGATAATGTTCAATTGATTGATCCATTGATGTACAATAGACCACAAGTATCAAAAATTTTATTGCTTGGCTCTGGTGGTTTATCAATCGGGCAAGCTGGAGAATTTGATTACAGTGGTTCCCAAGCTATTAAAGCTTTGAAGGAGGAAGGAAAAGAAGTCATTTTAATCAATCCAAATATTGCTACTGTGCAAACGTCAATGGGAATGGCTGATAAAGTATATTTTCAACCGGTTACCATGGAAATGTGTGTGAAAATCATTGAGAAGGAAAGGCCTGATAGTATCATTTTATCTATGGGTGGGCAAACTGCATTGAATGTTGGTGTAGAATTGCATGAAGCAGGTGTTTTGAAAAAATACAATGTACAAGTGTTAGGTACTCCAATTCCAGCAATTATGGCAACTGAAGATAGAGAGGAGTTTGCAAAACGTTTACAGACGGTTGGTGAAAGTGCTGCACTAAGCTACAGTGCAACAAATGTTAAAGAAGCTGTAGATGCAGCCAATAAAATTGGCTATCCAGTTCTAGTCCGTGCAGCTTTTGCACTCGGTGGTTTAGGATCTGGTTTTGCAGATAATGAAAAAGAATTAATCGACTTAGCAAATAAAGCATTTGCAGCATCTCCACAAATTTTAGTAGATCAAGATTTGCGAGGATGGAAAGAAGTTGAATACGAAGTGGTTAGAGACTGTCGTGATAATTGTATTACCGTTTGTAATATGGAAAATTTTGATCCGCTTGGTATACATACTGGTGACTCCATCGTTGTTGCTCCATCGCAAACATTATCCAATCAAGAATATTTCAAATTGCGCAAAGCAGCTATTAAAGTTGTAAGACATTTAGGGGTAATCGGTGAATGTAATATACAATATGCATTGCATCCAGAAAGTGAGAGATATTGTGTCATTGAAGTAAATGCAAGATTGTCGCGTTCTAGTGCATTAGCATCAAAAGCGACTGGGTATCCATTGGCATACGTTGCTGCAAAATTAGCGCTTGGTGTCGATTTGGTTACGCTACGCAATAGTGTAACGAAAACGACAACTGCTTGCTTCGAACCATCGTTAGATTATTGTGTTGTAAAAATCCCTCGTTTCGATTTAAAAAAATTCAACAGAGTTTCGAATAGTGTCGGAAGTAGTATGAAAAGTGTTGGTGAAGTTATGGCCATTGGTCGTAGTTTCGAGGAAACCTTCCAAAAAGCCATGCGTATGACATCACCAAGTATTGCTGGTTTTGAATCAATTCCACGTTTAAGAGAAATTTCAGATGCAGAACTGGATAATCAACTTAAAAATCCAGATTATGAACGTGTATTTGCAGTTGCAGAGGCCATGGAAAGAGGCTACACAGTAGATCGCGTGCATCAATTAACGAAAATCGACAGATGGTTTTTATCTAAATTGATGAATGTTGATGAGCTAAAAAGGGCATTAGTTGCATCCAAAGATATCAATTCGTTCTCCAGGCCGCAAATCTTGTCGTTAAAACAACATGGTTTCTCCGATATACAAATTGCTTCCCGGTGCAATACGTCGGAACTTATTGTTCGGAGAAAACGTTTGTCGATGGACGTCAAACCATGTGTTAAACAAATTGATACGCTAGCAGCTGAATATCCGGCTCAGACAAATTACTTATACATGACGTATTCCGGTAGTGAAGATGATATTGAATTCGATGCACAAGGTATTATGGTATTAGGTTGTGGGCCTTATTGCATCGGTAGCAGTGTAGAGTTTGATTGGTGCGCTGTAAGCTGTGTTCGCCAACTTCGTAAAAGTGGCTTCAAAGCCATTGTTGTTAATTACAACCCAGAAACTGTGAGCACCGATTACGATGAAAGTGATCGATTGTACTTCGAAGAGTTGTCATGTGAACGTGTGTTGGACATATACGAACGTGAAGTATCACAAGGAGTTATTGTCTCTGTTGGTGGCCAAATTGCTAATAACCTTGCATTGCCATTGCATCGCCAAGGCGTTAATATATTAGGTACTGCGCCAGAAATGATTGATCAGGCTGAAGACAGGCATAAATTTTCTGCGTTGCTTGATCGCTTAGGTGTTGATCAGCCAAAGTGGATTGAATTTAGTGGATCAAGCAAAGAAAAAATGAAAGCAGCATGCGATAAAATGGGTTATCCAGTCTTGGTGCGCCCTAGTTTTGTTCTATCCGGAGCTGCCATGCGCGTTGCATCATCCTGGACGGAGCTTTCAAATTTTTTGGAACAGGTATCCGCAACTGCTTTGGAAGGTCCAATTGTTGTGTCGAAGTTTATTTTAAATGCCAAAGAGGTTGAATTTGATGGTGTTGCAAAGAATGGTGAAATTTTAAATTATGCAATATCAGAACATATTGAAAATGCCGGTGTACATTCAGGCGACGCAACGTTGATTTTACCAGCACAAGGTTTATATGTTGAAACCATTCGTCAAATTAAGGCTATTAGTGCTAAAATTGCACAAGGCCTTCATATCTCTGGACCATTCAACATACAATATATGGCAAGGGATAATTTTGTCAAGGTAATTGAATGCAATTTAAGATCTTCAAGAACATTCCCTTTTGCTTCAAAAACCTTTAATGTTAACTTGATTAGTTTAGCAACACGAGTCATGGCAGGATTGCCAGCAAAAAGATTGCAATTTAATCTTTTGGATTTGGATTATGTTGGCATCAAAGCACCTCAATTTTCATTTACAAGGTTACAAGGTGCTGATCCAACGTTAGGTGTTGAAATGTCATCGACTGGTGAGGTTGCTTGCTTTGGCTCAAATCGATATGAAGCTTATTTACTTGCATTGTTGTCGACTAAATTTAAATTGCCAAGCAAATCAAGGAATGTTTTCCTATCTTTGGGCCCTCAGAAAGCTAAAGAAGCATTTCGTGAATGTGCTAGTATTTTACAAGGTTTGAATTACAATTTGTTTGGGACAACGGGTACTGCTGAATATTTAAGATCACATGGTGTCGAAATAACGACACTTCATAAACCTTCTAGTAAAGCGAAGCCAAACTCTATTCAATATTTGTCTGATGGCAAAATTGAACTTGTAATCAATATTCCAGATGGTTTCCGCACAGAGACTGTTTCTGATGGTTATTTGATCCGTAGAACAGCTGTAGATTTTGGTGTCGGTTTGATAACTAATATAAAATGTGGTGTCATGTTGGTAAAAGCTTTGCAATGGAGAAGCACAAATGCTGACACACCACCAATGCATATTCAAGAGTATTACCGTAGCAATAGTTTTGCAACATTTTAATTTTTTGTCAAAAAAGAAGTGTGTGTCTCATAATATATATATCATATAATATACGAAGTATATACGAAGTATACATATTACGAGTATCATATATATTATACGATCGTACGTGTGTATATATTACTTCGTACTCGTATTATATATATATCATATAAATATATATATATAGGTGCGGTCAAGAACTGTATATATATATAAAATGTTCTCTTACTCATATATTACGACTCGTTATATTCGTACGAGCGTATATATATAAAGAGTCTAAATTTTATATTATTGTGCACCTTCTTTTAGTTACACATAACACGCATATTATATATATATATTAATATATATAATGATTTTACAAAATTTGACACCCGCCACCACTACTATTGCCATTACCTTGTTTTCTTACATAATCAGTAAGCTCATCACAACCACCAATAAATTCTGTTTTATCTCCCTCGCTAAATACATCACCAAAAAATGTTGCGGGAGATGTAGTATGAAATCTATCGACATTACCACTATTTTGCTGTTGTGATAGCCATTGCTTGTACTGCCCTCTATCCCATGCTTTACAAACTACTCTAATATTATTTTTCTTACCATATTGATTTGCAACATTGCAAGCAGAGTGATAATAGCCACAGGACTTATAACCTATCACTGATATTACTTTTTTCTCATCATTATTTTCTTTTGCTGATTCTGCCATATTATTATTTTTCCAACTCTGTGCTTCTCCCTCTTTTTGTTACTATTTACACACAAACACAAACACACACACACACACACACACACACGTCTTTTTATATATTATTTATATAATCTATAATATCTATATCTTTTCAATCTGTGTGTCTCTTTTTTACCAATCTTATGCCTATCATTGTATTTTTTATAAGATTCTTCGATCAATATTATAGTTGTTGCATGAATAATGTGCTAATGCTGGTTGGCACGTTGGCACGTTGCAGCAGGACAAAATAAATAATTTTAGAATAATTAGTATAGGTAAAAATAGTTAGCAGCTGCTAGCGGGCTAGCTAGCTGGGCTAGTCTACTACTACTGTACTGGTGGTATGCACGTATGTTGCTATTAGCTCTCCTTTCTTGTGTTCCGACTATGTTATATGTTGTATGTTGCTATGCTATGTAGTGTACCGGCCTCTATTTGGTGAAGAGATTATACGAGGTAAATATACAATTTCATGTAGCATTGGAATAGCATCGATTATAATACGTAAGCCTGTGTAAAAACTTAGTAACAACCACGTCTATCATTATACAGTACAGGCCACACATATTGAATGATTACATGGTATATCGTGTTACAGAATGTATGTTCAGACAAATGTACTACATAGATAGATAGATAGATAGATAGAACAAAAGCAACTTAAGATAATTTGCAAACTCAACTTATAAGAAAATAACTAAGTAAAGCAAAATTTTCGTTTTGTATATATCTAAAATTATATATATATATATATATACATATACATATATAAACTTTCTTGTTATAGATACAAGTATTGTAAATTATATACCTTCCCTTGAATTTAGGTACAAAGAGTATACTAGTACTAGTATTAATATATTATGAATATGAATAATTCTTCTGGTGAACCAAACGTACAATCAAATAATAGTAATAACGATAATAATAATAATAACCAGAGCAACAACAACAATGAAAATAATAATGATAATAAAGTAGATATGACTACAACAGCTGCAGGTGATTTAGCAACAACCACGAGTACTACTACGACAACAACTACGACAAGGGTGATTGATGATAATAAACCGTCAATAATAAATATTGAAGAATATAATGATGCAGAAGATGAACGTATGGTAGAAGTGGAAAATTTTGGTAATCAAATTATCCCTCGTGCTTTAAGTGATGAAATAGATCCTGCCAATAGGGTTAAATTGAAATTATTGAAGCTAAAAGAAATGAATCTGAAGATTGAAACAATGGATAAATTATCCTCTGAATTTGAATCTGTTAAGGACCAAATAAGTAAAACACAGAAAAGAACAAGAACGGATGAAAAATCAATCCAATATGGAAATAAACGAAATAAGTTCATGGATAATAACAACAACAACGATAGGAATTATGGTAACGCCAATGAAAAATGCGAAACTGCTGAAAACAATAATGCAACAAAGAAGCTAGGAGTTGTTACTAAATTGATTCAAGAAGAACAAGTGCAACAAGTCATGAGGTATAAATTTGAAAAGGAATTGAATTGTTTACAAGGTTTGCAATTTGGTCGTTTACGATTATGTTGTGCGAAAATTCGAGCAGGTGGTTATTGTCGATGGGCAGTAACGGAATGTCCATATCATCAACGTAAGCCTATTATTCCACCCAAATATATAAGGAATCAGATGGTACATGCATTGAAAGAAGAATTAAAGTCAGAAGGATGGACTTTCGTGGATGACGATGAGCAGAACCGTACGAATGACATGAATCTAACCCATACGTTTAAAAAACCTGTTTACATTGGCATCCAACAAATACGTGCTAATTTATCAATGCCAGTAGATATTTTTTCAAAAGATTTTTTCAAACAATTTTTATTTAACAAAAAGCCGTTGGAATATGCTTGTAAATCGTACGCACCATTAGATGTTCAAACATCAGTCAATACATTTATGCGTTTAGTGTACAGCCGCTATATTGAATTATTGCGAAAGTTAAATATTGGTATCTACGTGCAGGAATGTTTTTATACTCCATGTCTTTATAATCCATGCAAATGCAAGGAAATGCCTGGTAAATGCAAAGAAGATTATAGGTTTACCAATATCAAAAGCGCAATGCAAAAATATAAATTGGAGAGCGTCAAGTTACGTCGTGGAAAAATTGTCAATATTTTTCGGCAAACGGACAAGATAATGTACAAAGATAAAGATATTTTTCTATACCCAGATAAGAATTTAGTTTTCAATGGACCAATGCCAAAAAATTCAAAGGGACAACATTTTCAATACGATTGGAATAAAGACCCGGAGAACATCTTGATGTCATGCAAAGAAGCATTTCAAAGCCATGGTTTGATCTTTGAAATTCAATTGTTGGATGGTACCACTGAATTTTGGTCAGCAGCATATCTTTATGCAAGTGCAAATCGCTTACAAGTTGAACCTTTAGGCTCCACCATGGTTGGAATTACGTTTGGCGAAGAGCAAAGTCCTGCACGTGTATTGAAAACTCAATTAGTTCTTACTGAGAAAAAAGCGATTAAGAAAATGTATTATGTAATCTATGAGGAGAAAAGGCAATCAATCTATTATTTAGATGAACTAGAATTGTGTAGAAGGATTTTAAACACACCACATGCAAATTGTTCTTGTCCTAGTTATGATCATCTCGACATGTTGAAATACCAACGTAAAGTGCTTCGTAAATATCGGTATGACGGGGAAAATCAATTAGGCTTGAATTGCTTGAAATTATACATAGAAAGAGACTTTCCATCCGACGTGTTTGTAAATGATATATATGGTAGATACCATGGTGTTGATTTAGAAGTACATTTAATGGATGTAAATTCGAACAAACTATATGCAAACGGGCAAAGCGAAATGATACCTGGAATGGCGACGCTTGTCTATGCAGATACGATGGAGAAAGTTGATTTACAAGCAGGTGATGCTGGTTTGGAAATTGTTGATGATCGTTCAGAAGCTGGAGCGTTGCCAAGCATGTTGGTATTTTTCGGTGGTGTCATGAAAATTCGACTACGAATAACTTCATTATCATCAAATCATGGCGACAGAAAATTTCGCATCCGTTTTAAAGTTGATCCAAGATGGAAAGATTATTGTAAAAATATTGATACAGATACTGGTAAATGGCCTGAAGTTTTTACTACTCCTATATCTGTCAAAAATACCATGTTAACAACAGTAATTAAGCAAGCAAAATATTTAGTGGATTATGAACCATCAAATTTGTACTTTGCATCTCTATTGAAACAATTGAAAAATTCTATTCAAACATCAAATGAACTGTCATTATTTGAAGATGGGAAGTCAGATAATGTTGATACCAATATTGATGGAAATAGTACCGCTGGTGCCAATATCGGCAGTAGTAGTAGTAGTAGTAGTAATAATAATAATAACAATAATAGTGATAATAATGATAATAATAACAACAACAAGAATAACACAATCCAAGAGAAACAAATTCTAGCTGGTAATAATGTTAATACAAATAAATCAATGGATCTCGAAAGTCGAAAGAAAAAATTGTTAAGAGAAATTAACTTATATCATCAACGAACTTTGAATAAGAAAAGGCATACTGTATTCCAGTTACCCGAAGCAGAATATGAAAATATGACTAGTTCACTTGAAACAATAGGACATAAAAGCGATAGTGTTAATACTTCAAATAATTTCATAAATAGAAAACTACAAAAAAATAGTACAGTTTTTGATTTAACGAACGATGAAGTGACCACAACTACCAGTAGTAATATTAACAACCAAAACTTCGTTTCCAATAATAATAATACTAATAATAATAATGTTAAAATGATGATGCCAATGGAAATTGATGATACAAATAATAATACTAATAAAAACGATAATAAGCAAACATATTATAAAATAAAGAACCAAATACCATTATTTGAAATAGAAGAAGAAGCAAATGCAATGAAACAACCAGCTATTGAGACTGGTATATTTCAAGATGGTACCATACCCAATGAAACAGATTCAGATTACGAATTTGCCGATGTCGAAGATCTTTTTGACGATGAAGAAAATTATCTAGTCGGTAAACATGTAGAGATATATTCACAATCTCATAAAGCATGGAATACTGCATATGTTTTACGGTATGTACGCGGTATACATCATGTTTTATATTATCATGGCGTATCTGAATGGGCTGATCTGACTAAAGTAAAATTTCGTATAAGGTCTGGCATGGTATGTAAATTTTGTGGCGAATCTTTCCGTAATATTGAAAATTACAAGATTCATATTGATTGTAAATGTGAAGTACGAAAAAATCGTTTGTTACAGGGATTTGAAGCTAGGCAAAATCTGAATAATGAAAAAGATCCGTCTGGTCAAATACAAATTCATCGTGATATAACCGTTGCAAGTCATATGGATCAAACGTTGTTAAAACACACAGGAGTTGCTATACAAAAATATACAAATTTATTAGCGAAGGAGCGATCTAGGACATCTAGAATGATAGATAAATATAAATTTTGGAAAAAAAAGTACAAAGATTTAAAAGCAAAAGTAGAAGCGAAAAAAATTGATATTGATGAAGTTGCAGTTGAAAAGATGGAACATGAAGGGAGTAGCGTTAGTGGTCGGTATGCAGACTTGTAGAGCAGAGATATAAGGGGGAAAAAATTGATCTACATACGCATAGATTTAATCTTTATTTTACATTTTTTTTATAAATATTTTTTATTATATTTGTACGACGTGTATGCCAACAAAGGACATACGAACGTATAATATATAATATACTTTTTAACTTTTTTTTATAGTTCCACATCACCCGTAGCATGATATACATATAAATATATCCCAAGCCCAAGCAAATCATGTCTTTGTGAACCACCATATATTAAACGAAAACCAAAAATAAATACAAAAACTAAAGATAGAAACTTATGTAATGCCCAGTTTGTCCACCATGCATCGTACTCTGTATGTTGCACATGAATATTATACAAGAGGAAGAAAGAAGGAGAACATAAAAGTAAGACATTATTAAATACTTCAGAATCTGGGCATGTTAACATGTAAAAAACACCAATTAAAACTCCAAAGAAAATCAAAAATTGACCTCGTCTTTTAGGGAGCGTCTGATCTTGTTCATTGTCACGATTGTTCATAATGTTATTATTAATGAGAGGATTTACAATCTCTATTAGGTATATATGAAAGAAAGTGTTCCAATTTGTAGAGTTTTGATTGAGGGATCACTCATTTCTATTTGTGTATTTATTGCTTCTACGAACAGACGAATACCACATCCTCAAAAACCAGCCGCGCACTCCTCATCATCAACAAAACAACTTTTAAACTGAACAACAAAAGAAAAGAAAAGAAGAAAAGTAGTGGGCAGTATACGTACATATTATGGACACAGCATTAAAATGTCTAGCCAGGCTAGCCCGCACCTTAATCTAGGTCCTAGACTTTTCTTTACCCGCACCTCACCAGCTAATATAGTGCAATACTTCCTTGTTTTTTTTTGCACATTGTTGTTGTTGTAATGTGCTAATTTTTTAATAGCTAGTGCAATAATATATATGTAATAGCTTCACAGTTGCATGAAATTACAAAATTCAAAAAATATTATATAGAAATAAAATACAAACAACAAAAGAATATACTACAGCCAGTATGTAACAAATTACTATGCACATATCAATACCAACCTACATATTCCTTTCAATAATCAACATAATACTTGCATATACTGATATGACTGACTTAACATGTTCCCCAGATGCTATCATAAAAACGGAGAAATTGTCTTTCCCATTCAAGACACCTGATCCTTTTTTGTTTTGTGTTTATCACAGAGATTTATATCCAGCAGGTAATGAAAAAATGGAAGCTCCAAAAGTTGGAAATGGTGCTGATTTTAATTTTAACAGTGACTACAGAATGTACCATGGAAAAAAGATACCAGGATTTCCTCAACATCCACATCGTGGTTTTGAAACTATTACAGCAACTATGGAAGGATTAATTGATCATACAGACTCTAAAAAAAATAGTGGAAGGTATGGGGAAGGTGATGTACAGTGGATGACAGCTGGATCTGGGATTGTACACGGTGAAAATTTTCCTCTGGTAAATAAGGATAGACCAAATTATACCAAGTTTTTTCAAATATGGTTAAATTTAGAATCAAAGAAAAAAATGGTCGAGCCGATGTTTAAAATGCATTGGGCAAATGATATTCCTGTAATAATCAAGGAAGATGGTGGTGTTGAAATAAGAGTATGGGCTGGGAAATTTGAGAAGGAAACAGCTTTGGATCCTCCTCCAAATTCTTGGGCAAATAATAATGAAAATGAAGTTGGTATTTTTGCTATTACGCTAAAGCCTGGCAAGTCAGTTTTAATCCCAAGTGCAAAATATGGAAAAGCCATCAATCGGGCATTATATTTTATAAATGGCACAAAGATGGAATGTAATGGTCAAACATTTAATAAAAAGGGCGATCGACATTTAACATTAGATGCATCAATGGATGTATTATGTAAAAATTTAGATGATAATAATAATGGTGATGATATTGATAATAATGAGAACGATATGTTATTGTTGATATTACAAGGAAGGCCAATAAATGAACCAGTTGCTCAACATGGTCCTTTTGTAATGAATACAAAAGCAGAGATTTATCAAGCTTTTTCAGATTATCAAAGTACACAATTTGGTGGCTGGCCATGGGAAGATGATGCAGTAGTATTTCCTCGTGACAAAGGCAGATTTAGCAATCTCAATGGAGTCGAAACGTTTCCATCATCTTCCTAAAAAAATGCACGCATTCTTTTTTCTACATGTAGTAATAGGCGCGTACGAAATATTAAAAAATATATTTTTTATATTTTTTTTTTTATTTTTTAATTAAAAAATACTACTGCACCTGCTGTGTTCATTTATTCAGAAAGATTGATCTTTTTTATTATATATTTTTTTAAAATTATGATGTCGTACCACTCACAAGATTCCCGTCACACATGCGCTCCAATGGTTCATTCATCCCACAAAAATATTCTCTTCTTTTTTCTTTTTTCTTTATATAAATTTTTATATTTATCGTAAAATCTTTTTAAATGTATATTGAGATATTTAAAATAAAAATATCTTTCTTTTTATTTTACAAAACCATAACCCAATCCGTATCACCAATTGACAAATTCGATGAATCAATAGTCGAAATTTGTTTCTCAAAATGTAATTTAGAACGTAATAAATTTTGTATTGCAATTTGAGAGCCATTTTTCTTATTAAATTCAATGCTAGAGACAAGACCATCGCAATGATAATGCCTACCAGTTTTTACATCGTAACCTTCGACATGTATAGCATATGTATCACTAGTCTCTTTTTTCTTTTCCAATGGATCTACATATGCAATGGTTCACAGACGAATCAAGATTAAGGTATAATAGCTATGCCAAGATTAAGGATTATTTATATTGATGCACCTGTATTTTATACTTATTATACCTGGCTGGCTTAAGGACTCTGCGCTTGCCAGAGTATACCTGGTAGTATTATTAATTATTTTTATAATACTACTGGGATATATATATATTTTAATTTATTACCAGGTTAAATATAAAATGTATTGATTCATTCATTATAGGATGTATCATCATTAGCATATGTCATACATGATAATATATAAAAGGTGAAGTACATAATATAAAAAGAGGTGAAATACATAGTAAAAATGGTGAAATCGAAAAAAGAAAAAAGAAGGAAGAAATCTGCATCACCAACAAGACAACAATTAATTAAAAATCAAAACAATATTCGAAAAAGAAAAAATGTAAAAAAGAGACGAAATATGAAAGAATTAGAGGATGAAGAAGAGTTGGATTTGATCACAAAAAAAATGTTAGCGGAATATTCTGATGATAATGATGACAGTTCGTCTGCTGTGTCGTCATCATCATCAGGTTATGAAGATATTGACGACGAGGATGATATTGTAAAACTAAGAAAATTAGAACGTAAAAGACAACGTATTGAGGAGCAGGAAGAAGATTTTTGGTTTCTATTTATATTTTTTGCTATATTTTTAATTGGAGCTATAATGATATTTTATTATGTATTTAATGGTGGTGCTAGTGATGGTGGTGGTGGCGGTGGTGGTGGTGGTAGAAGACGAGGATATAATCAACAACATCAACATCATAATCAACAAGTGAAAGATAGTGTTTATCATTTATCTGTAACAATGAAAGAATTGTATAATGGTATACCAAATAAAAAAGTATCGATTGAAAGACAAGTAATATGCGCATCTTGCAATAATTGTCGAGACTGTAAAAATCATAGGATGCAAAAAGAGACACAACGTGATTTTTTCAGTGGTAGATTATACCATACCTGCTATTGCGAATATCATGTTTCTTTACCAGTAAATGTAAAAAAAGGTATGAAACATCTTGATCTAATTAGATTAGATGGGGAAGGCAATAGACATCCAAATGCATATAATGGTGATGTTGTCTTTGAATTGAGAAGTGGGAATTCATATGGTAGTTTTGAACGATTTGATCAGATTCATTTAAAAACTAAAATAACTATATCATTAAAAGAAGCATTATTAGGCTTTCGTCGTGAGATTAAGCATATCGATTCGCACATTGTTGTAGTACAACGTGAAGGAAAATTAACTGAACATAATGATATTATTGTAATTAAAAACGAAGGCATGCCAATTAAAGATGAAGCGCAAGGCATGATGTATGGAAGTTCAACGCATGGAGATTTACATGTTACTGTTTTAGTGAGATTTCCAAGTAAGATTTCAAAGAAAATTTTAAAAGAATTTGATACATTATTTTAATATATATCGACACGGTGTACACGAAAAAAAAAAGAAACAAGCGCATGTGATGATAATTCCACAATATATATTAATATATATGTGCTTTTGGTCTCGTATATTATATTTTACATCATGTGTACATGAAATTTTTATTCCAAACTCTATTAAAATGTTTTTTACGTATATATTATTTTTTTATTAAAAAAAATAAAATCCCATCTCTCTCTCTCTCTCTCTCTTCCAGCACGAGTAATAGGAGAGCGGTCCACACAGATTTATATGAATATTCCCAACTTTATCATCCAAATTTAACCAAATAATAATGTTCGAAAACTACCAACTAGCTCCATATTATCTGTACCTAACACTTCTTTGCTTTTTTCAACTGCTTGTTCACGACTCATTTCATTACGATTTAATTGTTTCACAACTTCCAAAAAAGCATCAAATACAGGTGGCTTTAAACGTAACCTACATTCACGAAAGAATGCTTTCCCAGTAACAAGTGATGGGCTATTTTTTGGTAAGGGTGATCGAATGGATGAATTTGTAATTCCACTACTCTTACTCCCAGCAAATGTATTACCGTTGCTATTACTATTATTGAATAAATTCTTTTTATTATTATTAGATGGTGAGGTATATTGTTGGCGTGAAGCAGTTTGTTGTACGCTTCGATCAATTGCCGATATAACATCAGAATGTCGACTGACAGGTGATGATATTGCTGTTGCACCTGCACCTTTTAGATCGTTCACGCGTAAACTATTGTTCATATTAAGACCACCACCACCACCACCACCACCACCATAATCAGTAGTGAAATTGCTTCTGTGTGGAGATGCATTGCTTAAATTTAATCCAGCATATGACGAGTTTACAGTCATATATGGCGCACCAGTGCTTGTTCTCGGAGGAGCTGGTTGGTTCATAGCTATACCTAAATTTTTACGTACAGCATCAAGTTTTGCTAGCTCACTAGTCATACTTTGTGTTTTAGTCACTAAACCATCACGTTCTCTTACTAATGTTGCATTTTCTTCCAATAATCGTCGCATACGATCCTCATTTTTTTGCGTATTTAAATGCATCATACGTTCATATTGTGTCTCGCTACTTCTAGCTTTTTGATGATATACATATCTAACAAGTCGTAACGCAACTTCTAAAGCTTCATCGTGGTTAACTGGTAACATACCCAACATTTGATTATACACTGCTTCATTTCCAGCTTGTGCAAAGGATGACATAATGATAATATTATTTTATATATATTTTTCAGTGTTATTAATAAGAAGGTAGTATATCTCTTTTTGGAAAATTATTAAATAAAATCAATAAATAGGTATACACGCATATATATATAAATACACACACACGCACACACAACTCGTATTTATTTATAACATATAATCTAATTCGATATAAATAATATCTAAAAAATATCCTAAAAATCCAACAAGGAAAAGGTATTCCAAAGGTGGTATTAATATTCCCTTAAATCCCAGATCACATCACGGAAACACATCACTCTCATCAGGTGTGTGCAGGTTAATTTCAAGAATAATGGCAATCCTGGCAATCTGGCGGCCAGCTGGCATGGCAATACTACTATATATTATAGCTACTGTATACATAGTACTTTTAATAGCTGCTAAAAAAAAAAAAAAAAAAAAAAAAAAAAAAAAAAAAAAAAAAATATAGATCGACGAATTTCTTCCTGAAAATACATAATATTATAGTAGATTTACAAAGAAAGATAATGGACGACTATGTTCCACATATATATCGAGAGAAACAAAGAAAAAGAGGACATATGAACTTCTGGATCAATATTTTAATATTTGTATTAGTACCAATCTTAATATTTCTATGTTTTGCAGAGGATACTTGGTATAAAAATAGAAAAAAAAGATATCGATAATGAACTTTTTTACTAAAACTTTAAGCAATATTACAATTATCGTTTTAATAATAAGTGCCACTATTAAAACCCTTGTATTATATGAATCTCAACAATCAAATATGAATGATCTCGGTGACCTTGCAAAAAAAGTTGCTATTGTGACTGGTGCTAATTCAGGTCTAGGATTTGAAACGGCTAGACAATTAGCAGATGCTGGTGCAAAAGTAATACTAGGATGTAGGAATTGGCAAAAATGTTTGAAAGCGCAAAAAGATATTTTATCTTCAAACTCAAATATTTTAAGCAATAATGTTGTGCCCATGAAAATAGATTTAGGTGATTTAAAGTCCGTAAGACATTTCGTAAAAGAATTTCTGGAATCAAATACGCAACTTAATTATTTATTTAACAATGCAGCAATTATGATGACTCCATATAAAGCTTTGACGGAAAGAAACATTGAAGCACAACATTTTATAAATCATCTTGGGCACTTCACATTAACTGGCCTACTGTTTGAAGTGCTAGAAAAAACAAAAAATGCAAGAGTAATCAATCATAGTAGTATCATGAGCAATAGATGTGATACTTTATTTGTTGAAAAGTATGCATTTACGAAAAAGGAAGATTATGAACCATCAAATAGCTATGGTTGCAGTAAACGTGCAAATCGATATTTTACATGGTCCTTGAATCAAAAATTTAAAAATACAATTGCCACTATTTGTCATCCTGGCTGGTCTATCACCTCGTTGCAACACAGAGCAAGTGGATATACAAATATGTTTGGATTTTTTCCATATGTTATTTTTGCATTGAATAATTTATTTGCACAACCAGCTGATTTAGGTGCACATCCTCAAATATTTGCAGCATTAAATCAAGATTTAAAAGGAGGTGAATTAATTGGACCAAAATTTATATCATTTGGAAGACCTATAGTTGAGACATTTTCAGTCTGTGACCTTGGTTTCAATCCAACAACATTATTAATGGAAACGTGTGAAGAAAAACATTTGGATGCGTTATGGAAACAAAGCGAAGAATTATCAGGAATTTCATATTAAAAATAAAAAAAAAAGAGAGGAGATAAAGAGAAACGTAGAGAAGAGTGTAGCAGCTGTATAAATTTTCCACATAAATGTTATATATATTTCTGGAGAGTAGGAAAATTATCATGAGTAAATAAAAAAATATATGATAAGTTATCATATTATGCATTTTTAAATTATTTTATACGAGTATTTAAATAATAATATATATTTTTTATGATATATTTTTTTAAATATAAAATTTTTATAAATATTTTAAAATAATTAATATATTATTAATATTTTAAAAAATATAAAAAAATATTATTTTTAAAAATACAAGATATTACACACGACACACAATAAACCCTTTTATCTATAAACTCTACCATTTTCATCGATTTGTTTACTTATTAATTTTGGTTGAAATGTACACTCAGACAATTCTTTATTAATTAATCGCTCTCTTTCTGCTTCTATATTTAATCTATGTTTCTTTCCCTCTTTACTTAATACTTCATATATTGGTTCTTTAGAGGTACGACTAGCAGCTAATTCTTTCGAGACAGGATTAATTTTAGGCTGAAATGTTTCTTCCATTTGCACACGTCTATATTCATCGGCTAATATATCTTCTTTGCTTTTTCGTGTTGTCAAAATGGCATGTATTGGGCCATTTTCATGGTCTTCCAATAATTGCTCCATAATGGAAGAAAAATCATCAAATGTCAATTGTACACCGTCTAATTGCGCTAATACAGGTTCCAATATTTCTTGCGCTAAATCATCAAGTAATTCCGTGCTAGCTAAAGATGTATCCAATACAGTCGTGTTATTATCGTTTGTCTTACCATTACTATCATTTATTTTTGTTGATTCCAAAAGACAGGCAAATATATTCATGAAACGTTTTTGTTTCATACTATCAATTAATTTGGTGGATCCTTTTGACATATACTGTCGATTTCTCATAGCGCCAACATGTAGTTCTTTTTCCAATTTCATTAATCGTTTTTTATCTTCATATTCATGTCTTGATGCAAATAAAAATTCATGAATCGGCAATCCTTGTGCATTTCTAGCAAAATGTGGTGCACGTCCAACTTTCGGCTTAAACAATTTTTGTCCTGTACGTTCATCGTATTTAGCAATATCTTCTTGTAGTTGTCTTAAATGTTCTTCACGTGCTTTATCAGCTTTCTCTAAACGTTCATAAAAATCACCATCATCTGGATTTGAATTCTTACTATTTCTACCTTTTTCTCCAGCGTTATTATTATTACTAGATGCATATCGCTTTTTATTAACACCGATATTTGGCTTAAATGTATATTGTGAAATTTGTCTTTTTACATCTCGATCGCGCCGGATCCTACGTTTACTAGCATCATTGTAAAGCTCTTCATACTTTGACGAAGTGGCTAAATAACCAGAATAATTTCGTCGACCTACTCTACTTTCTACGATTTCAACACTTTTTTTACTAATATTTGGTTTAAAAGTACATTCTTTCATCTCTTTTTGTTCCTGTAAATGAGCTAAATCAATTACTTTGCGGGACAACGCTTTTGGGTTGTATAAAGATTTAAACACAGACGATTTGTCTTCTATTTCTCCTTGCTGCTGACGATGTACGTTGTATTGGAAGCCAATATCAGTTCGAACCATGTTTTTGCTCATTTTACCTATCTTCGGTTTGAACATGACATCTGGACGTTCATAGCCGCAACATTGCCATGTAAGTTTTTGTACTGCTTTACGCCTTGCATCGACTGGTCCACCGCTTCTACCACCATATTTTGAAAAATTTTTACGATCAGAATATCCACCATTGTCTTGCCACACTTCTGTTCCACGTTTATTAATTGGAACACGTTTACGACCATTTTTAACCAAATTTAGACAATATGCATCGTCGTAACTATTTATAAAACAACAGCGTGGGCAACTCCACGTTTTGGGCTTTTCCTCGTTAAATTTATTTAAATCCTTTTTCGCTTGTTGCAATTTTGCACGTGCTTCATGCAAACCTTCTGTATATAATCGATCGTGTATATCTTTATGTTTATTTCTGCTACTTTTGCCTTTTACACCTTTTTCTGATAACCCCATTTTGTTGAAATAATCTTTCATTTCTTCTTCACCATTTTCCCAACCGGATGGATTAGGATCTATATTTGGTTGAAAAGTATAGTCTACACCAAGCTTTTCTCTTAATATTTTTGCCTCTTGAGCCGATTTGTCTAGACGACTTTGTGTATCTTTGCCAGATTCATACAAACGCATATAAACATCTTTCGCATCCCCTTTTGTTTTCTTCTTTTTTTTAACAGCTTTTTTCTTTCCAACCCTTCTCTTTTTAATTTTCTTCTTTTTCCTAATATTTCTTTTTCTACCGCTTGTATTGTCGTCACCATCACTTCTTGTACCACCGCTACGATCGCTACTATTACCATTTCTATTCTTACTACTGGTGGTATTGCTACTTTTGGATTTATGTTTTTGTTGCGATTTAAATGCAGATTTTGCTCTAGTATTTTCTTCAAAGTTTGTTTTCACTTCTTCTTCTAGGTCGTTAAACATCTCTTGCTGTTTCTTCTTTTCCTTCAAAGCTTTCACATTTTTATATATATGTTGTGTTAAAGCATCAATAACAGCAGGCGGTAAGTTATACCTTTTACAAAATCTGGTTGCAAGATCTTTATATTCATCTTGATCATAGTAATGTATCTCGCCAACCCGTCCATCACCAATTTCAACTGTTATTATCAGTTGTGGTTTGCCTATCTTCACCGCTTCACTTTTGACAATTGGTTGTTTCTTATTGAAACTAATTGTGCTATTCTTATTATTGTTTTTTGTAACGTTTGCAAACGAAGCCATTATTATTATTATTATTATTATTATTATTATTATTAAATAATTATCTATTATATAAATATATATATACAGGGGCACGCTCGTCCTCTTGTTCTATTCACAATTAGAAAAGATTTTAAACTGGTTATTATATATAAGTATGATATATGATTCGTCCTTATCTGTTAATTGTATGCAAGTTATTGATGATCTTATCTATCTCGTTTTATATGTCTCTATCCATTATTCTTTGTCAAATATATATTTTAATAATCATCCTTTTTTTCCAAGAAATAATCCATCATCACCAAAATCATTCCCCATTATAACATATTATGCATCCATATTTAATAAGTATACCTGATGGTACTACGTGGTACGTGATGTGAAACGTTAATAGTTTTACAGAAGACTGTAGCATCAAAGTAGCACTGGTGCAATCAATTTGAGGCATTTTCATCAATAATTTATTTATAATAAAAATGTCAACTTCAAAAAAACCTCATCATCAACAACAACAAAAAAAATGGCATAATATTTATATGGTATGGTATTAATTAAAAAAAATACAATATACCTACCCATCTCTCTACATATATAGATACTATATATATATATATATATATATAGATTACAATTCATATTATTATTAAATTAAGAAGTAAAAAATAATAATTAACACTTACATTTTTAAGAAATGGATCAATCTAGTATGTACAGTAGTGGTCATGTCAATGAACAAAAAATAGGATGGAGCTCTTCACCACTTGGTCATTCATATAGAACATTTGAAGCAGAATATCGCGCAAAAAATATTGGAACTGTTGGGCAAAGTCATGGTAAACGCGCAGCTGCACAATTAGCATCTTCTCGTGTTATTTGGTTTATAGAGCGATGTCGGCAATTGGAACTTGAATGTAAGCAATTGCGAAGTTCTAACGAAGAAAAGGATAAAAAGTTGAAAAGGCATGATAGGGATGTCTCTGATTTACGAAAATTAATTAATGAATTATGTGACAAAGTTAGAGATTTAAAAAAGACTACAAAAGCTGCAAAAAAAGAAGCAGAAGCTTTACGAGTTGATAATGTAGAAGTAAGGGCAAAATTAAAGATATCTATCGAGGAATTAAACAGAAGGAAAAAATCGGATGATCGATTGCATGGTGCCTTGGTAAAATCTTCTAGAGAAAATCAAGATCTTAAATTAGACTTGGAAAATATGAAACATGTAAAAGATGGTTTGGAAGAAAAAATTAAGGAAATGAAGAAACAAAGCGAGGAAGAACTTGATGCGCAACGACAAGATTTTCAAATACGTTTAGATGCCTCCAACAAACGCGCTGAAGATGCATTGCAAGAGCTAAAAGATAAAACTGGAGGATGGGATGAAATGAAGGCAAAGGTAGAAACATCTGAAGAGAGAGAGCAAGCAACAACAGACGCTGCAAATGCAAATATTGCTCTTATGCAAAATCAAATTATAGCCGCTGAAGATCATGCAAAAGAAGCAGTATTAGCTGCAGCAAAATCAAAGAAAGCACGGGAAACTACACAGTTACAATTGGATACTACAGTTGGTGCATTAGAAAATAAACAAGTTGAATTGGAAGAAACAAGGCGTAGATTGTCTGATTTAGAACAAAAATATCATGAACAAGATATGAAATTACAATCAGCAAATGCAAGATTAGCAGAACATAAATGGCAACGTCGGGAGGAAGGAAGAAAGGCAAGAATTCAACATATTAAAAGTGTTGATAGAAAATATGGTGGAAAATAAAAAAAAAGAATATTACACACGAAGTACGAGGGAAGAAGGAAACTAACATATACACGTTCTTGTAAAATTGTTTTTATACACACTCTCATTATACCGTATATATTAAATATATATATATAATAAAATATACTTCGTATGTTTCAAATCCCGTATTACAACTATG
>LT649300.1:27454-42064 GCA_900128395.1 Stramenopiles sp. TOSAG23-2 | reverse complement strand
TAACGACTTTTATGCTCTTTTTCTCTTCCTCTCTGGACAGCCCCAATGCACTCTATAATGCACTAATGCAGGGGATTATTAAATTTTATACCACCAGTACACCAGTAGTCGTCGTCTAGTGCAGTATTTTTTTATTTATTTTTTTGGGTTGTGCACTTCTTTTTGCTGGTACGTTGCGTACCTGGTAGACTACAGTATGGTGGGCTGGCCAGCCAACAACAGACTTTTTTATTTATAATATTAATTATTTTTTTTTTTTTTTTTTGCTTTTTTTTTTTTTCCAGTCTGGTGCTCTTCTGTGGCAACTCTGGCTGGTGGGAGGAAATAATAATAATAACTTACTGTTGTTAAAAATCAACAACAATCAGTATTTCAAAAAAGAAATATACATATACATATACATATACACATACACAAATATAATCACAAACGTAAAATGTTTAACTTAACGAAGAACATTGTTCAAGCAACGAAAGACGACCCTATATTATTTCCATCTTCCAATCCCGGCAGCAGTACAAGTAAAAATGAAAATAAATTATCTGATACTTCGTATTTAAAGACATGGGCACTTCCAGATAAATGCGACTATGAAAAACTAAAACCGTTACAAGACATAGATGAGCAACTACTTTGTGCAGGTGTACGTGGTGATATGCACGAGATAAAATTTTTGCATCAAGTTGGTGCTGACTTGGAATATAGAGATGGTAATGATCTAGGCTTAGCCCATTTTGCTGCACAACGTGGGGATATTAATATTATGAAATATTTAACTTTACACGATGCGTGTCCATATGACCATGTTTTACAAGATGGACAAACTGTTGTACATATAGCTGCTAGACATGGTAAATTAGGTTTATTGAAATGGATGTATAATACAACATCAAAATTTAATTTTGATGAGTTAGACAATGCTGGTGCAAATTTATCGCATTATGCAGTACTTGGAGATAAAATAGATGTAATCAAATGGTTACATAAAGAATGTAGCAAAAGTAGATATAAAAATGTTTTAAAAACACCGGATCATAATGGAATGGATATATTATCTCTATCGATTGCATTAGGGCATAATGATATACGGGATTTTTTAAGATGGATTCTTACTAGTAAAAAGAGTAGTCGTGTGAAAAGTAATTTTTTTCGCTCAGTTACAGCATATAATCAATCGATGCTATTAGATGCAGGATCGATTAAATTGAAGGAAACATGTGTTTTTAAATTACAAAATAATTGGAAGAAGAAGAAGAAATATCTGGATGAAAAAAAATATAATGACCATTATGAATTGAAAAGAAAAGAAAGTGAATTGTTACAAATACAAAAAATGTTAAAAGACCTCAAAACAGAGGAAGAACGTGAACGAAAAGCAACGGAGGAGGAAATGCGTTTAAGAAAGATTGCAGCTAAAAACGAAAAAGAATTCGTTGAAAGAATGAGACAAGAAGAAAAACGCGTTAAATTAGTTCAATATAGGAGAGGAAGAGTTGATATTGTTGTGAAAGCAGCTGGTTGTGTGCGTATAGCAGAAGCAAAAGGTTTACGATCAGTTGCAAAAGTGGAGGAATTATTAAATGAAGGATATAAACGAATAAGTTTAGCAAAAGGGATACCATCTGGTGTTGAAAAAATTGAGCATATTGAAAGTACCTTTGAAATGGTAGATGAATGTTATGATGAATTGATTGTATGTAAAAATAGTTATAGAAATTCATTGAAGTGGAAAATCAAAACTATTAAATTAATCCATGCACTTGAGATAGATAATTTTGCTGAAATTGAAAAAATTCAAGATTTAATGTTAAAATTAAAATGTGGACCATCGAATGAGTATTATAAATTCTTTTTAAAACAATTGGGTGATATTGGAAGAAAAGGTTATGATGCCATGATTGATATTTTCCCTGAATTTATGGCCGGCCAACGTGCAAGATTACACAATGCAATGTCAAAAATCTTTGCTATACGTGTAAGTAGTGGTGCATTAGTCATAAAAGATGATGATGAACGAGCAAAATTTATTAAAAAACCTGTTTTTAACCCAGAGGTGTATGATATATGGGTAAAAGATGCCTATGATTGTATTAGTATTGCAGAAAAAGGTATGGTTCGTGCGCGTTTTTATAAAGATGAATCTTTAACTTTGGAACACAAAGTAAAAATGTTAGAAAAAGAAGCATCCGATATCTTATACCATGGTATAGAAGCACCATTAGGTTACGATCCATTTTCTTCCAAGTTACAATTACCTGCTTTTTTCCGACGAATTAAGCGAAAACCTAGAAGTAAGAAAAAGAAGAAGAAAACACAACAACAATTACAATCTTATGGCAACGATGATGATGATAATGAAGAAGAATTCGATGACACGATATTACTTGCATTAGAGAAGGAAGAGGATGAATTAGATCAATCGTTGGTGGAGTAAAAACATACACGACGTTTGTAAATTATTACGAACACGTAAAATATCATATCTGATAGGTAGGCATATCATATGGCATCTGATATATAATGCAAATATAATTCAAACAGCGCGGTTATTAAGACGTGCGCCTATACTAATCGTTATGCATTAAAATGTGCATTTGGTGAGGAATACAATGAATTGTGCCCTGGTACAATTTACTCCCCGCACCCTCTTCATATTTTTTCATCAACAGTAGGTTGATAACATCTATTTACCTCATCGGTAATTTCTGTTATGATACAGAAATTATTGACACATTTTGTGAGATAGATATATTTTAATTATTGGCTTAGAGTCACTGATTTATTGACATTCATTTTGAGAGTAGGAAAATAAAAAATTAAAATACACGTACATTTATATTATAATGCATAGTAAATTATGCGTTAAACTAAATTATATACGACTTCGGTATTTAATGCATACGGTATTACTTGCATATATATGCATGTAAGATATAATGATATGATGCATATGATATCTGATGTGTACACATCTCTCTATTGATATGTGTTTTCGTATATTATAAAATATATATACGCTCGTAATATTTTATTTTATTACGTCGTTTTATTTAATTCACGCGTTAATTTATTTTTTCTGCAAATACTTTTTTGTATAAGCATGTATTTTCATCTTCTTCCCGCTTTTTACAATGTATTATATCCTACTCTATCATTAGATAATGGTGCTGGTACATCACTACGCTTATACATGTAATATGAAACACCTATCAATACAATAATAATTAAGCTTAAAAATACGATGGCAACAATGTAACCGGCTGTTGAATCTTCTTCTTGTAGTTGTCCACAACTAATGGATGCTGGAGATGTAATTCTAAATGATGCCATGTCAACTGGAGCAGCCTTTTTATCATTACAGTTTGATAATACAAAATACCAACGGCGAGCAAAGGTTTCACTGATATCAATAGTGTATGTTTTATCTGTGCCTTTAGGAACTTGATAACCTGTTACACATTGTTCATCACCAGCACATATTGGACGTGCTAAAGCTTCTCTTTCGTCACATGTTGCATCTGGACTTAGTTCATTAATTTTATCAAATGATGAAGTTTGATCATCAAAGAACAAGATTTTTTGCGCACCATTTGGGTCTTCTGTTGTTGTTTTAATGGATACTTGATCATCAGCACCAGGTGGAAAGCATAATGAACCAAGTAATACGAAATCACCAACAGTTTTTCCAGCAATAACAGGTTGTGTATTTGCTGGAATTTGCCCATATGCAGTGGTGCATATAATTAATAATAATATTGTTTTTGTTAACATATTCTTTTTTTCTGTGCTTAAGACGTTGTGTTTTGTTATATATAAGTTTTGCGGCTTGAATGATTCTTCGCAAGATTATATATTATATAATCAATATTTTGTTTATTAGTTTATATAAATAATTATTTTCAGCCACCACTCTTCTTACTCTGGCATGCTTCTTCTTGAGGAGGCCACATCCTCCTCCATTTTATCCACAGGTTATTTGGCCATCCAGCCACATCCAGGCAACCTGGCCATCCAGCCAGTAAAATAAAATATGATAGAACATAAATAGAATAAATGGTAGTCTTATATGATTTTAGTACGAGTAGAGTGTAACCATTTTATTCTATTTTTGCAACACACATTTATCAAGATAAACCACACTGAAAATGTGGGCGTTTTACATTTTACAGGCAAAGAACACTAGAAATAAATGTGACGAAATATATATGGCATATAGTATTCAACAAATAATAACAAATAGAAACATCTACAACAATATCATATACACATACATATATATATTGTACATATATTCAAACACTCATATATATATATATATATATATAAACATATTACTACACGAAGAAGCAATCGAAAAGTTACATATCTCCATATATATATATATATATATATAAACATATAATAAAAATATGAATCCTATATTAGGACAATCGACATATGGTGGTCCAATAAACAAAGCTGGTTGGAAAATGTCAAATATACATGCTACATCAAAACCAAATTCAATGGCTAGAGATATATTTAATCGTCGAGATTGGAGAGAAAAAAGAGCAAGTGCATTGCAATTAAATGAATCATTGAAAAAATCAAATAATTTCACACCACGTGGACCACCAAGAAGAACAGTTGCACGTGATCCAGAATTATATTCACCAATGTATGTTAGAAAAGGACCTGGTGGAAATATTCAACCTCCTGGACCAAAAACACAATCTGATATTCATGGTCCAATAAGTCCAAGAAGCAATAAATATATACCCCCACCACCACCGAAAATCGATACAACAATACATGGTGGTAATACAGTCCGCGAAACCATTTATGGCCATCAATCTGAAAGTTTAAATCAAATGGCAAAAGCACATGAGAAACATCGTTTAATATCACCAAGGCGGACGAGCTTTGTAAAGCAAGAGCATGATCGTGGGATGAATCAAAACGATTTATTAGCTATACCATTGATGAAAAATGCAGGTACTGGAATTCAACGTCCAGAGCAAGGTTGGGGAATTAGAGAGGATCCAAATATATATGGTGGTAATAAATCTGGACAATATCCAAATTTCTGGCCATCGAATATGAGTAAAGGTTTTAGTTATAATCATGGTCCAAAACATAGAACTAGTATTGAAAAACAATGGAGAGATGTTGAAATTAAAAGTGGTAATTTAAGCCCACGATATGATAATTATAGCGGCACACGATATTGGCGTGGACGAGGATCGGAGGAAATAGATCGTTGGGCATTTACAAAAAGGACAGATATACGAAAATATGCAACAAATAGACCACCTATACCGAGATCACAATGGGCTATTAAAAATACGAATCCAATTACAGGCGGATCTCATTACCTGTATGAATATGCAACAAAAGCAGTAGATCCATCCCGTAAACGGCCATCAAATGGTTTTCAAAATTTTGAAGATCAATCTAGAAAAAATTGGATTAGACGTACACGTGAACATGATAAACAAATGAAGGCTTTAGCCAATGTACCACCACCACAACGTGGTTTGCAAATGAAATCAACACAAGTATTAATGCCACATTGTCCAAATGGTATATATCAATGGCCACAAGCACGAAAATGGGGAGTATCAGGCATGGGGTTTGGTGGAATTGAACCAGGTGCGAAGGCAGGTGTAGTGTAAAGAGAGTGCGAGCATATTTAAAAATAAAAATATACAGGGGAAGAAAGGTGGTGGTAAAATAATTTATAGAGAGATCTCTAATTTCAAAAAGTGCATCTCTCTTGTATATCATATAGAGACGACCATATTAGTTTATCTCTCTCTCTCTCTCAATACACTACGACCTACATGCTCTAAATTTTTAATTCATTGATCTGGCTTATTGGTGTCCAATTATCACCAAAACCTTGTTTCCATACATAGCTACCCTGATGCAATTTACCAGCACGTAACATTTCTATAATTTGTGTACGACTAACAGGACCAATATTAGCATTATTTTGATCACAAAAATGCCATCCACCACCATTTACATTATTGTTGTTATTAGAATTATCCCAATTGTTCATACCATGTGTTATATAATGATTCATTGGATATAAATGGCGACTTCGTATTCCTTTACTACTATTTTGCAAATCAATTGTTATATTGTAACTATCTAATTTGTTTAGTTGAAATTTTAATGTACCTTCTACATCATCATTTGCATGAACTAACATAGGTTTTGGCAATAAAAAACGGCATGTGTACCATTGTGAATCATCAGTTGATGGACCTGATTGTATTTTACATTGACGTAATCCTAAATCTAATTCAAACCATGCTCCTATGCCATGTATCATACCATTAAATGCTGTTTTAAAATTCGCAGATATAGTAAATTCTTCAACACTCTCTTTCGCAATCGTAGTTAAATCTATTTCATAGGATGATGGCTTTACTGACATGATGGATTCTTCTAATATACGCCCTGTTAATGTTTGAGCAAATGTTTGCATGATAGCTGTTTTAGCTTCACATGATAAATCAACACCGAAAAAATGTTGATCCCCCCAAAACGAACTTTGTTCTTTTAAATATAAATTCGTCTTCTCATCAGTTAAAGTCGAAGTGATGAGTTTCAATGATCTTGGGATGATGATTCCATTTTCCTTCAATACTTTATCCCTTGCATCAACTAAATAGGATAAATAATTTCCGTGCAAACACAACATTCCCATCGGAGTACTTAAAAGGATATCAACTTTCTCTTTAATTTCATCAACATTTTTAACAATACTAATTTTGTTTTTCAAATCATCCCCGTTGGTTGCTATTAAGTCTTGCATTGTTTCCGCCAATGCACTATCCTCAACTGCATATACCATCTTTGCCCCTGTTCGTGCAGCAATAATGGGCAAGACGCCAACACCAGCATTTAAAATACATATAGTTTTATTTAAAATATTTTCTTTATCTTGTAAAACTAATGTATATTTAGCCATCCACATGGGTTCTTGTAACACGTGTAAATGTTCCGCTAATTTTGTAGGCGCTTTATTTGACATGGTATGTTTTTTGTTTTTTTCTTCCCAATTTTCGTTAGATGATCTTGAATAATCCACTAAATTGGAACCGAGTGCAATTGTTAATATAGTAAAGGTCAATGGAATAATGACATCTGTTATTTTGCCGTTTTCTCACGAGATATTAAATATATTTTTATACTATACATGATGCTACCGAATAATAAAAAATGAATAAATAGTTATTATTATGTCAAAACTATACTAGAGAGGATCCTCTACTATCTAGTCAAAACATGCACTTTTATGTAAATAATCCTCCTGGTGGTAATAACCAGCACACCAGCACACCAGAGGATATTATAATAAGGTATTAGCTACCGGGTCAATAGCAGCTGCCTACAGCAAACAATGAACACCCCCATTATTCCATTTATTAGAATAATAGAAATATTATATATATATTATTTACAAATACATCACTTTATATAAATATATACATCAATCTACTTTCACCATCGATGATATACATATATACCATATAACTCTATAATATTTTACACAAAGGTGCTAAACTATATTTAGCAATCAATGTTTTGTAAATTTTCATAGAGTTGTATTCAGAAACAATACCAAAAGTAAAATCAGTCTGGCAGTATTATAAGTATACTTGGTAATACAGTAGTATTTATTATTTAATCCTGTATTATATTATATTTAAATTAATAATATTTATTGTGGTATAGTCTCGTTAGTCGAAAATACACAATACATTTTTCATCAACATTGAAACATCTATAACATCTTATATGTATTAAATAATGTATACGGCAGTTGGAGTATTTATTGGTATATATGCAATATATCACAGAAATGAATATCGCCGTGAAAAAAAAAAACAAAATGTAAAAGCAGAAAAAGTAGCCAAGTGTTTCAATTGTAATACAATCAAATCACAAAATTACTTCTCAAAAAATCAATGGAAGAGACGTGATACTTTCGCAAGATGTAAACAATGCACTGGCACTAAAATACATAATTTTAGAAATAGCAATAATATGAAAAAAAATAATAAGATAACTGCAGAAGTACATTCAATGAATGAATATCAAAAAAAAATAATGCACGATAACCATGATTTCTTGAAAGTAGGAAAACAATTAGAAAGTGACTTACGAGGAGACGCAAAAAATTTTGGTGGTCCCATTCAAAATTATTGGGGTAGAAGAAGTGGAAAATTGAGAACGCGAAATTGGGGTTTTAGTCAACATATTGATGCGGTATGGAACATGAAGTGTTTTAAAAAATTAATTGAGTTGGATGTGTTTCCAGATGCAAAAGATATTTCTGAATCAATGGGTGCTTTAAGAGCTTGTACGTTATACTCACATTTAGATACAAATGAAATTAAAAAAACTACTACTGGCAGCAAAAAAAAAAAAAATCTCCATAGGTCTCGATGGAAACAACCAAATGTATGGTGTATATGTATTGGTGATGGTTCGACACCTAGAACAGCAACATTAATATCATTCTTAACAGATTGGAATATAATATCTATTGATCCAGGTTTGAAGCCTGAATTTGTTGGTAAAATGCCAAAAGGTATCCATCGGCTTGAATGCTTCGACAAAAAATTCGAAGATTGGGTAAATATTGCATCAACTACTTGTGATAATAAAGAAATTAAAAAAAATCAATGCCAGTATTTATATATAATATGTGTCCATAGTCACCATCGTTTTGTAGGAGATGCACGTTTCGATAAAGTTAGAAATATTTTTGGAAATTGTAAAACATGTTTAGTGAATTTACCATGTTGTAATAGATACAGACCAACAAAAGATATTGGAAGAACACCTGATCTTACCTTTGAAGACCCTGCAATTTTTTCTGCCATGAGGAAAATTGAAGTGTGGTTATATTGAAAATGTACGTATGTTTTACTGAAAAATATATTTTAAATATATATATATGTGTTTTTCTCTTACTCATATGTTATATAAAATTCTTATATATATACAACAGAAGAGAGGGGATCTAAAAATATTTTAGTACGCGCGTAATATTTACGTTCGCGTGTTATTATTTACGAAAAAAATAATAAAATAAAATTTTGCATCATCTATATATTCTCGTATTATATTAATAATTTGAAAAATTAAAAAAAAAAGTTGCTTTTTACACGCACCTGCTCGTACGCTCCGCGCGTATGTACATTTATACATGCACTTCATCTTCGGTTTCCTCGTCATTCTCTTCATTCGTAGCAGCTACTGCTCTTGCTCTTTCTTCCCTGCGTCGTTGTAAACGTCTTTGAATTCTTATTGCTGCCAGCATCCGTATTAATTGAGCTGTATTGATATTAACATTTGGTGATTCTAACGTCTCAATTCGCATCTTTTCATTCGCATTTGCAATTGCTTCTAAATCTTCAACAACGTCTGATCCAGTTGCATTTAATTGCAATGCATCATCTCCTCCACCACTACAATTCGTTATTGAACCATTAATAGGCTCCCACATTTTGATATCATAATCAATGCCACTAGAACATAGATATGGTAATGGATGATGTTGATGCCTGATATTCACTGGGCGTTGTACACAATTAACAACACGGTGATCAGCATTTAATGCTTGAATTAATTTACCAGTACTTTTCAACCAAAAATAAATACGGCCATCATCTGAACCAGATACAATATATTCATCATTTAGTCCAAAATATGTCGCTTCTTTAATCACTGTACGTGAATTTCGATGACCTTTAAAACATTGTTTTGGGGGAATAATATTTTCGATATTTGGATTATACTCAGTGTTGTTGTTGCTAATATTATTATTATTGTCATCTGATTTACACTCATCATCCTCGTTTTTGTTATTATTATTATCACCACCACCATCATCATCATCATTATCATCATTATTAATTAATGGGATATTTACTCCAAGAGCACTATTAATAATATTTGCCCTTGTATTATGTTGTTCATCTTCTATTCTTTCTTCATCAACATTGTTGTTGTTTTCCTCATCATCATCATTATTATTATTATTATTATCATCATCATCATCCCCATTTGATGAAGGCAAATTTGATAATGGACCACATTCATCCCAGCCGCCCATTCCAAGTCTAATACGCCTTTCAGTTGAGATTTCTTTTGGTATATATCCAATTATATTATTATTAAAATCCATACCATTTGTACCATCATCGTTATTATTATTATTATTATTTACATTAAATATATACACATGTTCATTACTGTAACTTGCTAAAAATTCATCACCCATTGTATTGAATTTCACACAGGTAACCCTGCCTAATTTACGAGATTCAGTAGCTTTTGCAGACAATAAATGATGCGGAGCATACCTTTGTAATGTTGTTTTATTATCATTATTATTAATACCATTATTATTTATTGTATTATTATTGACACTGCAATATCTTAAATCATACAATTTAACGATTGGATCATCACTACAACCAACTAAAAGTTTAGTCTCATCAAATGGATGAATAGCTATTGTTGAAATGCCTGAATTGTTTAACTCAATACATGCACCTTGATAACACGTTCTTGCTCTTAAATCGAATTTACGCACAGTTTTGTCATCTGAACAGCTAAAAAATATGTTTGGCGCATATGGACCAGCGGATAATGTTTGATATGCTGTCTTATCATGACTAAATGCAACGGCACTAGTTTTTCGAATAATGTGGGTAAGACGTACTTCACCGTCTCTGCTACAACTGACAGCATACGTTAATCCATTAACTAGTGAAGCGCTAAAAATATTTGAAAAATGATTTGTCTGATAGCTCCATAGTGTAGGACTTTTATTTGATGATTTTAATTTAGGATCAAGTATCTTCAATGTTTTATCATCACTACCAGATATCATTAAATTCCCTGTCGAATCGAATTGAATTGTATTTACACATCCATTATGACAATTAAATGTTTTAGTTAGTTTTAATCTTTGTACAAGTGTTTCTGTCTTCCAATTTTTTATAACAGATTTCCCAATTAATTGTCGATGAAAGATAGACGAGGTTAAATTGGTATCCATAATTATTTATATATATATATATATATATATATACAATATAGACCTCTCCGATACTAAAATGTACGTATATTGTATTTTGTAAATGGTGCGTGTATTTTAATATTAGTATATATTAGTAATACAGTATATATATTATGCCAGTAATTATTATGGATATAGGCAAGCACGCAACGCATAATAAAATAGCATATATAGCGCTATACTTGGTATGGTAAATAAAAAAAAAAAATACACTAAAAAAAATAATAAATAAATAATATTACCAACGTAGAAAGAGACTAAGACTATATTTTTCACTCAACTCAATGCATAATACAATCCAAATAAAAATCCACTACCACCTGGCATATTCCATGTTAAGATTGTTAATAAGTCATTCCACCAAATTTTTGCATCTTTAATATCAAATTTGCCATCCCCATCACGATCTAATGCTTTTTCTGCTTGGGCAAAAATTTCAGACCATTGTATTTTTACCATTCCTTTCCAAGCTAAATATTGTATTGAAATGAAAACTATACCAACAAAATATGCAGCAACATGCGCAGTGACGTTAATTGCATAGCCTGCAGAGTATCCCAATAAAGCACCTACCGATAGTTGTCCACCTAAATATGTCAAATGCATAGTATCAAATGGATCTGGCATCGATACATTCTTTTTGCTTGGTTTATCATCATCATCACCTGTTGCCCCACTATCCTCATCGTCGTTATTAGAAGATGGACTTTGCATTAACGTTAACATATACATTGAAATAGCATTTTTAATACCTACTTTCGTTCGTTTTACTAAATAATCATTATTATTATTAGTAGTACTTGCAGCTAGTATTGATCGAAACATATTCGTTTGTTTATGTATATATATATATATATATATCCGTATATCTCTTTGTATATGTATATTGTATTTCTTGTTGTTGTTGTTGTTTTCTCTTTTAGTATTTACTACTTTTTATTATTCCAAATCATATATATATCAGTCAGTCCTAGTCGTCCCCTGATGTGGCAGTCCAGCATCAGTCGAGTCGTCGAGTCTCTGGATGGAGTGCCAGGAGTGCTTTTCTAATTCAAAAAATAAAATAAATAATAAGTGTAGTAACAAGACTACGAGGTTCCATCCAAGTAATGCTATTTCCATATTATACTAGACGGCTGGAAAAAAAAAGTTGAAAAAAAAAAAAAAATTTTTTTCGCCACCATGCGTTGTTGCCCATCTTTAATGTCGATAACTCTATTTTTTCAAATATTTTTATACTAACTTCATTCAAATGAAATAGATAGATAAAATAGATAGATAGATAGATAATTTTAACGAACAAGGTAATCTCACAAAAGTTTAATTAACTAAAACAAGAAACAACATACATCATGACAACATTGTCAGATGATTTAGTATATGAATATTTAAAAAAAAATCCAACGAAGTATGCACGTGCATTAGCAGCATACCAAGATGTACAAGTCGATCAATTTGAAGGTAAATGTAACGACGTACCTAGTGGGAGCCGTATGGAAAGAGCAACTAAAGATGATAAAAGTAAAGGAGGGTACGAATCGAAAATTGAAGTTATGGTGCATGACTTTACTTCACGTTATGGTGATAATAAATCAAAGGAATCCTCTTTATCATCGTCGTCCACAACAACAAGCAAGAAAAAGTTATCTTCAAACAGTAGTAGTAACAAAGTAACTGCCAAAAACGTTATTGAAAAAGTCGATAAAAAACAAGATGACGATATTGAGGTTCAAAGAAATAACAATAATAATATTGATGATAAAAACGACCCGTTTGGTAATTTTAGTATCGGTGGTGGTGGGAATAATGATGCCGTTGATAATGATCCTTTCGGCAATTTTAGTATTGGTGGTAATAGTACTAATGCAAACAACGACGACGATGATGATTTTCGTATTGATTGGAGTGGGAAAGATGGAAATAATAGTAATAATAAAGTTAGTAATAATATTCTTGGTGATCCTGGAAATCAAAAATTTTTAGAATATATTACAAATTATGTCGAAGAAATAAAAGAATCGCAATCCAATTCATCACTTGTACGACCACGGTTGATTTCAATTGAAAATGCGAAAGGGATTCGTAAATTATTTTTTGGTACAAAAATTCGTGGTAAAAGTTTTAATGATGCATGGAAAAAACAAGGTTTGTTTTTTACTGCAAATAAAACTGCTGGATTTGGTTTAGTGCAACGGAATGGTGGCCCATGTGGGGTATTAGCAGCAGTACAAGCATGTATATTAAGACGTTTGTTGTTTACATCTAATGGCAAATACAATTTAAATAACATCAATGCACCGTCGATGGATGATTTAACAGAAGCATTAGTTGGAGCAATAGTAGATGTTATTATGATTTGTGCTAAAAAAGATGAAGATGGTAATCAATATGGTAGACCGATTGTAGCACTTGAACGTGAACGAACTGAAGAGGAGAAACAAGATGCTGCTCCACGCCAAACTGCTTCGTACAAAGCTGATGGATTAACAGAGCAACTTGAATTATTTACCTTTAGTGGTAGAATGGAATTAGACCAATTCATTAAAGCGAATTTAGACAAATTTGTGAAACCAGATGGACCAGGAGTAGTATGCGTTTGCATATCAGCGGTTTTAACGCGTGGAATTGATAGTTGCAATGAAGATGTAGATGTTATGGCAGAAACACCAACTTTGATTGGTGGACATAATTATGCAAATCAAGAATTAGTGAATTTATTATTAAGTGGACGGGCACGGTCTAATATATTTGATGGCGTTAAAGATATGGATGGTTTAACATTGAGAGGTATCTCAGGTAAGCCATTATGTGGTTTTTTGACATATTTTGAACATTTTGGATATGTATCTGCTGGTGAATTGTATAAAAAACCAGATGTGAATGTATGGGTAATATGTAGTGAAAGTCATTACACCGTTTTATTTACGATGGAGAAAAAAGAAGATTTGGACCAAAAAATGGTTTTAGAGTTGTACTTTTACGATGAATTAGCATCACAAGAGAATTTATACCATTTAACTGTCTCTAGGACTAAAAGTGTGATTGATAGAAGTGACATTGTACCACCACTTGATGATGTTATTAGGACACGTTGGCCTGGTGCAAGTGTGGATTGGAATGGCCAAGAGCCACTACTTTGAACTGTTTAAACTTCTCGTATTTGTACGATAACACTAAAATATGATGTGTATACATATCATATCATATTTAAATATGATATTTTAAATAAGATGGTATTTTAAATACGAATCGTATAATTTAGTTATATTACGTACGTACGAAGTAACACACAAACAAATATTCGTGCTTTTTTTGTAAAATATGTCTCGCACACATGTATGATATTATATATATATATTTATCAAAATAAGAGAATTTTTTATATTTATCAAAAACATTTTAGATTGATTAAACCATGTGATTTACAACTTTATGAAGGAGTATCTCTTTCGTCTAACTCTGAATCACAGACAGAGGAACAATCTTTTGAATACTAAATAATTTTTACTAAACTTTATAAA
>LT649300.1:0-27426 GCA_900128395.1 Stramenopiles sp. TOSAG23-2 | reverse complement strand
CGGGAGTAAAAGAAATTTATATAATATATGAGTAAGAGAACATTTTATATATATGTATTTATGATGGTTAAAATCTAAGTTACGTATATAATATGCGTAAATTAAATTATATCATATTATGATATGCATATGCATATCATAATAATTTTACACTTCTCGTGTTAAGTAATATGCTCAATACTCAATCGCAAGAATAATATATGTTATCCTACTATAGTAAAGCTCTAATGCACCTCTGCAAACTAATACTCTACAAGCACAAGTAGGTTTCTATCCTTCCAACATGTTCGAACGTTGAACGCGTTGGACGCCGGGCTCATTCGAAAACGGTGAGGTTGTCGAAGTGAGAGATCCTGTTGTGAACAACAACCGGTAACTATTCGGAAAAAGATCTTGAAGTGCACGGTTGTGGCAATAAAAACAATTTTTTATTTAAATAACATAATATGATACACTTCGTATATAAATATTGGTATATATGTACAATATGAACATTAATAAGGAAATACGTTTACTACTGCTGTGACGTATACGAAGTATAAATATATCGTACGTTAAAAATATTTTTAATTAATGTACCGAATATTTGTATATTACCACTCATCTGAACCATACATATCAGTATTATCTTCAGTCATTTCAAGTTCATCATCATCGTCACGATAAGGATTCATCAATGGTTGATCTTCCATCTCATCATCAATATCACGATATGCTGGAAAATTAGATGGTGAACTAATTCTACGCTCATGGGATGATCTTCGTCTTCTTTTGTTTGTGCTTACTGGTGTTGGTGGTGATATGATTTTTTCTCCAAAATGTATTGTCATATACATCCCGGATAAAATTAATATCGCACCAATAATTTGATTTAAATGGATTTCTTCACCTAAATATAGAAATGCCAATAATGCGGTTGCAGGAGGATCTAAACAAAAATACATTGATACCGTTGTTGATTTCATATATTGCATTGCCCAAGTGCGCAATGCATAATTTTGTATACTTGCAATGATAGTAGCATATGCAGCTTCTAACCAAAAAGTTTCATGTATCTTCCATGTATCCCAACCAGGCCATGAACCACCTGCACCTAATAAGCTCAGCAATGTAACAAATGAAGTAAAACATGCACCGGAAAGTAAGATCATCGCAGTCAACCACATTGGAGAATATTTTTTAACAAATGCTTTGATTAATAATATGTACATTCCGAGTGTAAAGCATTGTAAGAAAATTGCACCATCACCTACATAATGTCTTATTTTCTTCAATCCCATACGTTGTACGCTACCAACACCTGTAATGTGTATATGCGATCTGGCATGACCTAATGTTGTTAAAATAGCACCACCACATCCAAGTATAACTCCTAATATCTTCAAGTAAAAATTACAACTATTGATAACGGTTTCAAAGCCGAAGCATAAAGCCATTACAAATACGACACATGGTATTAATGGTTCTAAACAGGCAGCACTAGTTGCTGTTGTAGCACGTAAACCGTATATAAACAAAAGATGTGTGCCACTTATGCCCAAAGAACCGCACAAAAATATACGAAATCGTTCTTTTCGCTTCGGTATTACAATTTTTTCGTTGCAATAAACATATACAGTTATTAAAAGTGCTGAACCCCAATGTCTTATTAATAAAAAAACTAGTGGCTCGAACATTGGACCTTCCCCTTTCAAATGGCGTCCCATGCATGTATATCCAGCAAAACAAAACATAACATATGCCATTGCTAAGTGAGGTATATATGGGTTTAAAAATGCTAGTATGGAATTTTCTGAAAATATTGTACATTGTGGTTCTGCTGCATCATTTGGTGGTTTATTATCTGTATTATTATTTCCTCCCATAATGATATTAATAGTTATCTATCTATCTATCTATCTATATGCATATATTTATATATTTAAATATGTGTATGATATATGTATATTTGTAAATATTTATATCTATATATATATATATATATCTGTTGTTTTGTATATAAATGTAAATATATATGTATAATACATACAATCTCTTGTTATACAATGTATTATTTATTATATTATTCGAATTATGTATAGTATATATATAATTTTTAATAGAAGCAACTGTGCAGAAGAACGAAAAGAACGAACAAATTAGTAAAATGCAAAAAAAGAACCCAAAAAAAAGATTATATAGGATGATACAACCAATTATAGTATAGGTAGTGTTGTACTATAATTTAAACTCCACAGTCGTCTCCAACGTTATTTTTTATTATCTGAGATGCACAGATATAGCCTGGATAGCAAACCAGCAAACAACCATTTTTTTTGCGCGAATACCAGGTACCTGGCCCGCTGGTACGCTTATTTAGATCTATGATGCACATATCATCATCAGTACTACAGTTTCATCATTGGTATAAAATATATATATCTTCTTGGTAAAAAATAGTAATGATGAGAAAAGGATATATATGGATATTATATCACAGAGCAAAACATATCAATAGTAATAATTTTGTATACATATATATATCAATTGAATAAAAGAAGTAATATATATATAGAAAGATGAGGCATCACCCATCTGTATATAGCACATTGAATCCAAATGATAAATGGAATACCTTACCACAACATCAAAATATTCATGTAAATAGAAAACGTTTATTAAACAAGCATCTCCAACAACAACAACAGACATCAAACTTAGCATTAAATGGAGCAAATTTTTTTAGGCATACCGATTATGTAACAGACAAAATGAAAGCTCAAGCTGCCACAAGGAAGAGGCAGTATCAATCCAATCGCTCATATTTGCAATTTGCTGGAAAAGCTAAAATTCATGTACCAAAAGTACAAAATAGATTGGATTATTCATTACCAAGCAATAAAACAAATGTAAACCAATTTATGAGAAACAATAATAATAAAATAACTGCAAATTATAAGCATAGGAACAACCATGGTAATGGGCTCAATTTTTCTTCAACAATTCACAACCAAAAAAAACCAAATAATTTCTATTCAAAAAATAATACCAATCGTTCATATATCAACGCCAACATCAACAACAATAATAATAGAAATATAGTATGGTCAAAAAATAGACTACAATCTGGTCGATCAATTCAACAACTACAACAACAACAACAAAATACTAATAATCATACGAGTTATATTCATATGAATAATAGTCGACAAACTTTTGGGTCATTTGGTAGCCCAAGTCTAATGCATAAAACATTGAATGGATCATCGAATTATGCATTACCTAGAAACAATAACAATGCTAAACATATAAATAGTCGACATGTGCTATCATCTTCTTCTTCTTCTTCATCATCATCCATCGCTAATAATAATAGTAATAAAAATATCGTAAAAAATCAAGAAGCTGCAATGCAAAAATTAATAATGCAACAACAACAATATGAGAAAGAACAAAAAGAATTACAGCATAAACAATTTTTATTATTAAAACAAAAACAACAACAACAACAACAATTGAACTCGACGTATCCAAGCAGAAGTAATAGTAGCAGTAATATCAACAACAGTAGTAACTCAGGTGGTAAAATACCAGTAGTACCAAGAAAAAGCATTACGCCACCATGCTTAAAACAACAACATTCCACTACTATTATAAACGGAGAAACACAATCATCATATTCCAACATGAAATTTCCATCGTCTGCCCCATCATCATCTAATGGTATTGAAACTAATATGATGAATCGGGATAACAATAATAATAATAATGATAATAGTAATAGCAATGTCACTAATAGTAAACCGAAATTATCAATACAAGGTTTTCTTAATAATAATAATATGACAAATTTCGTTAATGTACCTAGCAAGCATATACCAATTGCAAAAAGCAATAATAATGATAAAAGATCAAATGATACTATACATACTAGTAGTGAAGTTACATCTTCTTGTGATACGGAGGATTTTCATGCAGCTGTGTTAAGAGATCTCAATAAATTTACAGAATCTAAAATTCCAACATTACCAATACCATCATCATCATCATCGGAATCAGAGAAGGATGAAGATAGTAATAGCACAACATCAACGAGTAAAAATAATAGCAGCCGTGATAGTAATGAAGATAGTAGTAATGATGATGGGAATAGTAGCTGCAGCAATGGTGAAAAAGATGATTATGATGAAGGAGATATTGAAGGAAGCCCAATGGAATTTGTAGTTACTGGTGTTATTAAAAAAAAAGTAAAAAAGAAAAAAAGGAAGAAAGTGAAAAGAATGGCGAAGAAGAGAGTAAAAGCATTGAAAGTGAAAAAAAAGAAAACAGTAGTTGAGAATAAAAAGGGTAAACAACAGTCTAATCTGCTCAATATTTCCTCGACGTGTGCTATTCCACCAAATCCACCGGCGTCCAAATCATCATCATTGTTATTGAAAAAGACTAAAATTATCGATATGAGCAAAAACAATGAAAGAATATCTAACGAAATTAATGAAGCGATGAAAAAAAAAAGAAATATTAAAGCAAGAACAAATGTAGTCGCAAAACAAGTTAAAGCGGCAAATTACATGTCATCGTATATAGATCAAGTAGATGAATCTTATTATGAAAAGAAGTTGAAGGAAAAAAAGGAATCTAAAAAATTAGACACTGGTTTGAATCAATTGAAAGAAAAAGGATTTGAAATCAAATTTTTCAAAAAACAGGAATTACCAACGGAAGAAGAAATATATGAAAAAAAAATAAAGAATAAACCGAAGCGACGATCGTTAGATACCGGTTTAGAAAAATTAAAAGAGGACGGTTATAGGATTATCAAAGCTAAATCATCATCCACTGATGATGAAAATGGATTGTCTACGCCAAGAACACCTAGAAAAGAATATGACGCGGATAAAGAGAAAGTAAAGGCACAAAAACGAGTTAATGAAATGAAAAGAAAACAAGCTAAAGAATCTGCTCAAGTTTCACCCAATTCTCAAAATCGTAAAGCGCAAGAATATGCTCGAAATCTTGCTACAAAGCAAAAAGAACTACGACGAGCTAGAATATATGCCGTGAATTGTATTCAACGTGAATGGAAAATTGCATTGATGAAAGCGTTTGATTATAATATGAGAAATAGTGGTGGTTTAGATGATGATGACGAGGAGGAGGAGGAAGATGATGAATTAAATGTATCTTCCTCCTCCATAATAATTGTAAAAGATGAAAAGGTGGAGGAAGAGCAAGATGTGGTGGAGAAAGTTGTAGAGGTTGAAACAGATGTTGTAGAAGAGAAACAAAAAATGTTTCTGGTAGAAGAATAAAAAAAAAGTGGTATGATACATCTAGCATCTAAATACTGGAATATACCATATTGTTGTATAGATTGAATACTATTATAGATAGCTGTATATAAAAAATTCTCTTATTCATAAGTTAAAGATTTTATTTACTCATACTGTTATATTCACTATATATGTGTAATTACGTACCAGAAATAATTAATACTACGTATTACCTAAACAGAATTGCATAAAATGAAAGAGTGCGAAAGAATTGTTTATTGTAGATAGCTGTATGCGAAAAAATTTCTGAAATAACCCTAAAATATATTAAGTATATGTATATATGTATACTAAGATTTCTATTTGATTTGAAAGCACCCATGATCCCATGAGTTTTCATGAACCAGCATACCAGGCACATAGCATACAAATACTCTGTATTCATCATCATTGAAATCCAGAAATCATTGAAAATTCTGGAAATCATCATTCTTTTCAATTACAATCATTCCAGGCATTCTATCTATAATCTATACCCCGTATAATAGTGCAATAATATATATACTAAGATTTTATTTATTATTTATTATTTTCTACTAATAAATATATATACATTTTAGTTCAATTTAGATGTACCATATTCCTAAAAGTACAAAAGTGTTATTTATGTACGAATAAATAAAATAGATTTAAACTATATCGTTCAAGCCAACATATATATATATATATACACATACACACATATATAGATATATACATTCTATTATTATCATTAAAATATTATCTCATGAATTTATCACTGATATTGACAACGTTAATAGTTTTATTCATTTCTATACATTCAACCAAGGCAGCGTGTGGTACATTGAAAGATGGAAATATTATTACCATATCACCAAATTTAGCAGTTTCAATATGTTCTGAATCAATTGTTCGTATTGTTAAAGTGCCTACATCCAATAGCAAAACATATGAAAACGCAACAATGCAAACAATGACACGCACAAGTTTAATGGTAGATCCAAATTTTCCATCGGCAAAAGAATCACAAAAATTTACTATGCTTGAGGAGGAGGAGGATATCATCTTAATTAAAACAAAAAATTTATTACTAAAAGCAAATAAAAAAACTAATTTAATTCAATTTTATGATATCGCAAATGAAGAAAAAGTTATAACTTCAGAACTGTCATACAAATTTGAACCAACTGTTGATTATTTTGGTGATAAGAACCAGTCAACATTTGGTTTACAACAGGAGTGGTCACTGGATAATTCAGAAGGTATGTATGGTGGTGGTGAATATCAAAATGGTATTATGGATTATTCAGCAACTCCAATTGAACTTGTGCAATTTAACACAGAAGCTGTTGTTCCATTTTTTATATCAACAAAAGGATATGGAATATTATGGGATAATAATGGACGGTCTATATTTAATCCACCAAAAGAAGATTGGTTGTTATCTGGTATGAATGGCGGCAATTTAACAAAAGAAATTGAATTTACGCCTACCGTAGATGGAGATTACATTTTTTATGTTAACGCATGTAGTGATTATGGTTGCGGTATGAATCATTATTTAAATTTATCAATTGTTGCTGTTGGGGAGAAAGACGGTCGTGAACAAATTATCCAATATTGGGACGATTTAACCAATTTGCCAGATAGTATATCGGGTAGAGCAACTGGTTTGCGTTCAAGGACAAAATACACAATATCGATGCAATCGTCTATTGAAAATGTGAAATTATATTATATTCCGCCACAAGCATCATCAAAAAGTGCATTATTGAAATCACGTCTCGGTGATTTAATTGATTATTATTTTGTATATAAATCGGAAGAAAAAGGGGTGGATAAGAAAAATATTAATCAAAACTCACATTACAATCATATGGACAATGCCATTTCAGGTTATCGTCAAATAACTGGCTCTGCACCATTATACGCATCTTGGGCGTATGGATTTTGGCAATGCAAGGAACATTATCATAATCAAACTGAGTTGTTAAATGCTGCAGCTAAATTTCGTGCCTTAAAAATTCCTGTTGATGCCTTTGTCCAAGACTGGCATTACTGGGGCAACCTGGGTTGGGGACCGCAATGGGATCATACTATATACCCGGATCCAAAAGGAATGGTAGAAGCGTTGCATGATGAAAATATCCATTTCATGATTTCTGTTTGGAGCAAATTTGACAATTTCACTTCATTTTATAAAGAAATGTTTGCTAATGGCCATATATTGAAAGGCTCCATTTATTACGACCCATGGAGTGCTGACGCTCGCGAAATGTTTTATCAATTTTCAAAAAAAGCACATTTCGATATTGATGTTGATGCATTGTGGCTTGATGCAACGGAGCCTGAAGGATTTTCCATGGAAAATCAATCCATCGCGCTAGGAAGTGGTAATGCATATTTTAATTCATATTCATTGATGACGACAAAGGCAATTGCAGATGGTCTTAGACGCGATTTTTCAAATGAACAAGGACGTCGGGTATTTTCATTAACTCGATCATCATTCGCTGGACAGCAAAGGACTGGCGCAGCTCTATGGAGTGGAGATATCAGTGGGAAATGGGACAGCATGCGCAGGCAAATTAGTGCAAGCCTAAATTATCAAATGAGCGGACATGCATATTGGAGTGAAGATATTGGAGGATTTTTCCGTCCAAAAAATCAATATACGGACCCTGGATACCATACGTTGCTAATACGGTGGTTTCAATTTGGTTGTTTTACGCCAATATTTAGGGTACATGGGGGCGGCAGCAATACTGAATTATGGAATTATGGCCAAGATGTGCAAAAGACAATTGTGAATACTGCTATTCGCATACGATATCGTCTATTATCATATATTTATAGTGGATTCTTTGAAGTACTGAATTTTGATTATACAATGCAACGTGCCATGGCACTAGAATTTCCAGATGATGAAAAAGTATATCAAATAAATGACCAATTCGTATTTGGCCATTCAATAATAGTTGCACCAATATATACAGAATCACAATCACGTGAAGTGTATTTACCAAATAATGAGGGAAATAAATATTTTAATTTTTTCAGTGGTCAACAATATGAAAGTGGAACAACAGTTACAGTAACAAATTTACCAATAAATGAAATGGCGTTGTTTATAAGAGCGGGTACTATATTACCTTTGGGTCCTGATTTGCAGCATGTAACAGAAAAACAACAAGATCCAATAGAGTTTCGTATATATCAAGGAGCAAATGGTCAATTTACGCTGTATGAGGATGACGGCGAGACGGCATCTACATATGTTAAAAATCAATACACCCGTATTGACTTTAATTGGGATGATATTAGCTCAACATTGACTATTGGCAAACGTAATGGTGGTGGATTCAAAGGTATGATATTGAAACGTACTTTCAATTTTATCATAGTAAAAGTAGGGCATGGCACTGGCTTGGATATTGAAATGAAAGCAGACAAAACAATTAATTATAATGGTGATGGAGTTACTGTAAAATTTTAAATTTTTTAAAAAAATATATTTTTAATATTTAAGAGGATGTTAAAATCTAAGTTTCTATAAAAATTTTACTTCCCGGGTGCTAAAAGTAATAATGCTCAATACTCAATATCTCAAGAATAATTATTCTATATCCTACTACGTGTTAGTAAAGCTCTAATGCACAACTGCAAACTAATACTCTACAAGCATGAGTAGAGGTTTCTATCCTTCCCTGCGTTCATAATATGATATATCATTTTTATCATATATCGCATATGCCATCATTTTCATATATCGCATATTATAATCTCTCGGGAAACGTATACTTCGTGTGGTACATATCATGCCATAGTCGTGTGGTTTATATACCTCTTGATATTCTAATATATATCTCTAATTGAAACGTGCCACACTATATGTTTTAATGGCTGTCCATATAATAATCTCTCACAATAAAACCTAAAAATAAAAACATCAACGTAAAAATCACTCTATACACAATTGCACCGGCTGGTAAAAAGAATATTCGCATTGGATGTCGTTGCCACTCCACTCTCAATTCATCTCTACATGCACCAATAGCAAATGCCGTTGCTTCTGTCCGCTCCAAGTGCAACTCACCAGCCTTTTCTTTCTTTTCAAACAAGTTAATGCATTGATCATCAATATGACTTAAGCAACGAGAAATTTCATAATTTGCATTACCACCTTGACGCACCATTTCCAAAACACCTCCTGTACCAAACATAAACAACAATGTTGCAGTTGCTTTTAATACAGGACTGATTCCAAAATTTAAAATTATGCTTACGTATACCATGCCAATGATACAAACGAAGAAACCTACTAGTAGAAAAAATGCAAGTGCTTGCATTCTAACATGATACATCATTCCTACCTCTTTTAAAAGTTTTCGTGCTTTACAAAAGTTATATACATTTTCCGGTGAATCTAATAGTAAAAGTGGTTTAGTACATTTCACATTTACCTTGCTAGTAACAATATCAGTAAATTTTTCGCATAACAATTTTTTATCATCTTCCTCCACAGCAATGACACCATCAGCAGAAGCATCATTTCCTGTTGTTATCATATCGAAATTTTGGCTTTTGGTCCTTCCTTCATCATCGTTACCTTCCATCTTCTCGATGCCATTGTCATTATTCCCATTGACAGTGATATATTCCCCTTCATAAAAATATCTTTTTTTAATAAAATCATCTAGCAACTTCATAGTGTCGTGGCGTCGTTTAGAGTCTGCAATGGCAATAGTTAACCAGGTGTATATAACATAGGCATAAAACAGGTGTAAAAAGGTACTAGATATGGTCATAAAAACAGTTGCACCTTGCCAAAAAGGGTTTTCACCGGCAATCGAATATTTCACGCCTTCAATAACAGGAAAGCTACTACTATTGAATCGTGCACAATCATAATTTGATATTGAAGCGTAGGATGATGACGTTGAATTTCCATTTGCATTACTTTTTGCCATGAAATTTTGATATGCTTCCCGACCGATTTTTGCTGCGTTATAATCACCAAAACCATTTGGATTCGTACAAATGGCTATTACCCATGGAATTAAACTTTGAACAATTGCAACGCACCAAAGTATTGTAGAACTATATTTCAATCTATATGTTTTTTTATTTATAGCACGAACCAATAATTCTCTTACATCGACACGTAGATGAACGATCGAGTCTTCAATGTTTTTTATACCATTATTTTTACTTTTTGACAAAATTTCAATTGAAAAATAATTAATAAATTCATTGTAATCTTGTTCATCATGTTCATTCAGTTTCGTTACCATACAATAATATTGTTGTATGATTTTAACCATTTCAACAGGTAACTTCTTTCTCTCTTCTAAGGGTAAAGTAGATAGAGGTAATATACGTTGGCCTTCCTTGTTTCTTTTGATAAAAAATGTATACAATGCACTATTCTTTTTAAACAAATGTTGATTGTCTTTGTCTAATGAACATTCAAACGTAAAATTAAATCCTTGCCTACCAAATCTTTTATTTTCATGTAATGGTGAATCAATACCATGCCTTAGACAAATTTTGTGAATATGATGCCTAAAACCATTAATATCGGTACCAATGAATGCGCCTAAGTGCCAATTACTCCACATTATTGCAGTAGTATGAAATGGCTTTTTCAAGACAGCAGCTACTTCATGATTTGGTGCCATTGCATATTTAAGACTAATCATAAGTATACGCAAAATGTGATAACCAAGTGCAGCCATAATATTCACATTGGTGATAGACAAGCAAGGAAATCTGTTAAAATAAAATAATAATGTAAGGTAAAAAATTAGTATTACTGTAGATAATGGTGCAACAAAATATTGAGAAATCAACAAAGTGAAATTACCCTTGAAGATTTGCTTAAAACACGTTATTGGCGCCAGGCACAGTAAAAATTGCATTGCAGTTGCAAGGTGCAAGCCTTCAACCAATATAACAATTGGTATTGTTAATGGAAAAAATAAATGATAAATAAAGATACGTATAAATAAACTAAGTGAAAATGTAGGTTTCAATGAATGTTCAATATCTTGTGTAATTTCCATTCTTTTATTCAATTCCGTTGCAAATTTGTATCTTATTTTTTGTTCGTATTTTATTGCTTCTTGTAACAATGCCTTTTCTGTAGTAAGTGCTCCCGATAAAACATGTGTTAAACCTTCACCCACGTCTTTTATATTACGTACATGTGGAGTTTTATTTTTATCATTTATCATATTATCAAGAGAGGTATCCTCCTCCTCATGTTGTTTATATTGTTTTGTTTTCATCGATTTGATATTGCCTACGGGTGATTGATTGTTCGTATAATTTTATTATTATTAGAGTGGAAGGAGATGTTTTTCTTTGTTTTTTTGTTTTGTTTATTTTGTGTATTGAATGATGTAATTGAATGTCGTCTGTATGTGTGTGTACATAGTCTAATTTAAAAGATTATAAATATATAGCCTGGATAGCACAACATAAACAGGATAAAAAATAATGAATGATGAAATAGTCTAGGTAATTTGAAATAATTCAAAAAAATAAACAAAAAAACTACATGTAAAATTACATGAGAAGGATTATTAGTGGATTTCATAACGACGTTTAATTTAAGTACTAATTTAGTATACTAATTTATGTATATTTGATAGAGAGGTATTGGATATTACAAAAAATCCAAAAATAGCCAATAGTTATTTTGATGAATAAACTAAGAATTTCCGATTTTTTGTAATATCCAATACCTCTCTATCAAATATGCATAAATTAGTATACTAAATTAGTACTTAAATTAAACGTCGTGTTGAAATCCACTAATTCTAAATTCTATTATATAAATACTAATAATCCTTCTCATTGTGCCATTCATAAGCATAAGGTGCTAAGCTTGATTATTAATACGGATTAGCATATGTTGAGCTACTGGATTACCAGAGTATAAGCTATACAGTAAGGAAGGAATATGAAGACACCTTCTATTACTATTAATTTAATTCATTTAACATATTTAAAACAATACTCAAACAAATGCAAATCGATATCATTACACATACATTACCACCATAGCTTTCATTCATCAACCCATCTATCCACCTATCCACCTATCCTTATTCATAAACATTATTCATAATAGTAATAATAATAGATAGAATTTTAATATAGTAAAAAGAGCTTTTATAATAATATGTTGAATAATCCAACTGAATATACCATTAATAATAATAATAATAATAACTCAAATAATAATTCAGATAACAACAATGAAAAAGAAGTTTTAAAAAATATGAACCGTCGTCATGGTCGAGGTTTAAAACGTACATTATCAGAAGTAATTATCGAAGAAAGCAACTTTTCTGCGGATGCATTGACACCTGGTGGATCACCATTTATTACATTGAAAGAAAAGGAAGAAAGGCGAAAACAACAACAAAAAGAACAAAAAGAGTCACAATATCGCCGACGCCCTTCTAAAAAACGTGTTGTAAATTCAGTTTTTTCAGTATCCAATGAAAACAATAAAATTGTTGGTACTACAAATTTGCGAAGGTTAGCGTCTACATCAACCGCCGATATATTGAACCAGCAAGCGATTTTCAATCGAAGAAAACCATCAAATACTAATAGGCTTGTGAAACATATTATTCAAACTACAAAAGGAAATAATCCGTGGGATTGTATTGACTTTTTCCGAAGTCCTACTTTTGTTGATGATTTTATTAAAATTTGTCATTGTTGTAATGCCATTTTTAAAAGAGAAAAAAGGGTATTGGAATTACAATCTCCGCTGTATGTATTGGGCGATATACATGGTAATTTAAACGATTTGCGCTTCTTTAGTAATACATTGTGGCCTCTTGGTTTAAATTTAATGGGTGGCGGTGCATTGTTTATGGGGGATTATGTTGATCGTGGATTGCAAAGTGTCGAAGTGATATGTTATTTATTTGCACGTAAAGTAAAATATCCAAAAAAAATTCATTTGTTGAGAGGAAATCATGAGACCCAAGAAATTAATACTTGGATACAGGCATATAAACAAAGATCATTTTTATGGCAATGCGTGAAATTATTTGGAGTAAACAATGGTAGAAGGTTATGTCTTGAAATAAATAAGACTTTTGAACATATGCCATTTGGTGCAACAATTGATAATGAAATTTTCTGTGTTCATGGTGGTATACCAAAGCCGGAAGAAGCATTGTCTAAAAGAGGCATTACAAATCGTATCGCTCAAATCAATGAAATCCCATGTCCAATTAACGTGGTATCGCCTGGAACGTATAATTATGATTCCGAAGATGATGATTTGAATGAAAATAGTTCTTATGATTCTGAAGATGAACAAGATCCAGAAGAATTAAAAGATTTAGAAATTTTTAACACAGCAGCAGATAATAATTTTGATGCTAATAATAACAATAAAACTACGACGGCTATTACAACTGTTGATGCAAAAGTTAATAATTTTATGGAGAGTAGTGGCAGCAGCTCCAGTAATAATGATTATAATAATAACAACAATGATGGCAATAACAACAATCAAAGCTCATTATTACATAGTAAAAAACTTCAGAAATATTATCAAAGATTAGCATTTAATTTATTATGGGCAGATCCGGCCACTGATGATCAAGAACGGCAATTACAAGGAAATGATTTAGAATTTATGACTGGAAGGCGTGGGGAATATTCGTTAGTATATGGCACGAAAGCCGTGGAAACCTTTTTAAAAGAAACTGGATTGTCGATGATTTTTAGAGCACATGAAGCAACACAGGGAGGTGTGAAACTTTGTAAGCATGCGCAGGTTATGACTATATTTTCGACTAGTAAAAACCATGGTCAAGGTAACGGTGCTTCATGTGCCTGTGTATTTGTTGACTTGGAAAAAATATATGTTATTAATAAAAGTGTAGCTGGTGATATGAGCCGAAGTTTTAGTAATTTAATGGATGAGGATGATGAAGACATTTATGATTCTGTTGAAGACGTTGATGATAATGATTTTAGTTCAACAAATGATGGAGGTTTTAAGGATTTAGATGAGATGGAAAAAGTAGAGGAAGAGGAAGAAGAAGGAGATGATAATGACGGCGATGAGGAGGGGAAAGACTTACAATGTACTGAGCAGTTATTGTAAAAAGAAAAGAAATTGGTTCAAGGGAGAAAAATGAAGGGAAAAAAACAAAAAATATGTGCATAAAGTTTTTCAAGAGCTATTTCTAGATGATATTTATGATATAGGAGAAATCTGCTTGTGTGTTGTGTGTGCGTATCATACGTGTATATCAAAAAATATGCCATATCATACCGTATCATATCATACAAGAGACGGAGCTTCGTGATTATACATCATGTACACCATATATATTATGGTTGAAACGTACGAACATGATGGAAGGATAGAAACCTACTTGTGCTTGTGGAGTATTAGTTTGCAGAGGTGCATTAGAGCTTTACTATATTAGTAGAATAGCATGTATATATTATTCTTGCGATTAATGCACCTACATGATACCTTTTGAACTTTTTTAAAAAATTTCTTTTTTTACTTTTATTTTAATATATGATACATCATATCATAATATATATATATATTTAATATTTTTAAATATTGATATTATTTATAATAAAAAATTCACTCTCGTTCTTTTTTCTTCTCCACTTTTTAATCTTTCTTAAAATCAATATCACTGCTCTTACGTCTTTTTTCAATCTCTTTTACTATCGTAGTTGATGGTAGATTCGTCATTAAGTAAGCATAATGCATTGATGCATTGTACAATGCACTTGATAAACAAATAATACAAAATACAAAATGTAATTGGACATATTTATAACATAATATTCCCCACATAAACGTCATATTGCAAAATATAGCATGTATAAACATATATTTCAAAACAGGACCAAGCTTACTAGCACTTTCAGCAATTTCTAAATACGTGGAACCATCTATTCCTAAAATGACACGAACAATTTTATTTTTTTGAACTGCATCTATATAAACAGTATTTGCACCAGTACCTTCAATATTTTGAAATCTTCCATGCAATACCATCCAAATTGTGTATGGTATCCACCATACGAAGTAAGACAAACAACCAAGTTGCATTAAATGAAAAAATCCTGCATCGACGCTAGAATCTTTAATTCCAGTCAATGCATCAAATAATCCTGGATATGTCAATAACACTTGCTCTGGATGAGTTCTAAATGCTAATGTAATAATAATAGGCCATAAATGAATAAATGTGGAAGAAAACGCGCGAATATCATGCAATACTATGGAGCGAAGCATATGAAATATAATGATGATGTGTTATTAATGACGATGCTTTTTGCATGTATATAAGGGAAATAGAATTTTTACTTACCTAATTTATTTCTTAAACCTAATACAGAAAAAGCGAATGGACCACATGCAAATAAAATGACTACACGGCCAATCCAAGGAGCTTTATTTGTCACTGAACTAATTGGAAGCATAGACCCTTCAAAATATTTTCGATCTATAACTTGTAAGAACATATAAAATGCCAACAAAGCAAATACAATATTAGCTATCCAACAAAAGTCAAGAAAGCATTTCCAATTTGTAGGATTGGTTCTTGGAATATCAACCAATAAACGATTTCCTAAAATTAATATACCTTGTAAGCCATATACTAACCAAACACTTTCTGGGAAAGCACCAATTAAATATGCTGTTAATAGACAGACACTGAATCCATAAAAGAAACTAAATGCGGATAATCCTGTATCGGCAAGCTTGCTAGCTTCATTTTGAACTAGAACTAATGCTTCTTTAAGTCCACCAAGAAATATTTGTTGATTATTATTATTTTTGACAATATCAGATCGTGAACGTTTTAACTTTGGTTGTTGTGGTGTTGCAGCACTCATGGTTATTTTTAGTGTATGTATATATATATAATAACTGCGTATTTAAATCACTTTTAATTTACGGGAGTAAAAGAAATTTATATAATATATGAGTAAGAGAAAATTACATATATCATCTCCTTGGGTATTTGTTTTTAATTAATTCCGAATAATAGCACGTTAATAATGTTATAATGTTGCAATAGTTGAAATAAATGATTAATAATAAATAATACAATTATTAATATTATTATCATGCACACACCACTATGTGCCTATAATAGTAGCTACCTGTGCTGCAATTAACAACACAACAAAATATCTTTTTTTATTTTATTTAAAGTGCGTCCCTTTCATTGTTATTAGTGTTAAATGGATCGAATTTTCGTCCATTTAAGTGCGTTTCCTTTGCTGTGTTCCTATTAGACCCTTTTGATAGACTCATTTATATACAACTTTAAAGTGCGTACCATTCATTGTTATTAGTGTTAAATGGATCGAATTTTCGTCCATTTAAGTGCGTTTCCTTTGCTGTGTTCCTATTAGACCCTTTTGATAGACTCATTTATATACAACTTTAAGTATAAATAAGTGTCATAAATATCGTAAATATGCCTCGTTAAGACCACCCCATGGCAAAAAACGACTATTCTGCCAAATTACGTCAAAATATCCGCGTATACGCACTATTACGGCAATATATTTTGGCATATTGTTATGTTGTTTACGATAAGTTTAAAACTATTTATAATGTAATAATTTATATTTATTCTAACCCTAACTCTAAGACGGTGAAAATATTCTATGTCACTTTTTCCTTGTGACCCGGGTCACAAATGATGATGTGCACCTGCTAATATTCATGATTTTCGAGAGGGGTAAAAAAAAAAGTCTTAACGAGGCATATTTACGATATTTTTGTATCAAAAACGTACTTGTTACAGTACAAAATACCACCATACAAACAGCCTTAGCAAGAACACAGCAAAGGAAACGCACTTAAATGAGCGAAAATTCGATTCATTTAACACTAATAACAATGAATGGTACGCACTTTAATTGTTACAGTACAAAATACCACCATACAAACAGCCTTAGCAAGAACACAGCAAAGGAAACGCACTTAAATGAGCGAAAATTCGATTCATTTAACACTAATAACAATGAATGGTACGCACTTTAAAATAAAACTGAAGAAGAAAAAAAATGATAGGCATAATATTGTGTTTAAGTATACTACCACTGGTGGTACTTCGTAAAAGTTTTGGCCTTTTATTACTAATAATCCTATTATAATATAACACTATAACAGTTATTGAAGTTAAGATTAATATTTTAAAATAAATCAATTTTTAAAACCATCTATCCGCGGCGGGGATATTAATAAACCTGCGGCATCCATTCTTTCAATCAATTCTTTGTTCCTTTTATTGTTATAATAATTTAATACAATCAAACACAAACTTAAAAATAAAAAGCCTAACGTAATATTAAAACGCATTGTTCGACTTGCCTCTTCCATTAATTTTAATTTGTTGTTTAAATCCGTGTTGGAATCGTTTAATTCATTGATTTGTTTCAATAAAGTTTCTTTTGTATTTTTCTCCTTTAAATATGACGTACTTGTTGATAACAAATGCCTTCGATGATGGCTATTATTTCCTATGTTTTCAATTTTTTCAATATTATCGTCATCATCATCGTCAGTAGTCATCTGCAGCAGACGACGTCGTCCATTATTCAAAGTGATATTAGACTCAGCATCTATTCTGCTCCACATATGTTTATCTGCTATATTTGAACTACCCGCCTCTACATCATCATGGCCAACAGTATAAATAAAAATAGCAGTTGATAAATAAGCTATGTTGGTAATTCGCGGGAGATATTCTCCAGAGATCTCAATATTAACTGAGGCTGTATGAGTACCAACGTTGGTAATAAAAATCATTTGTCCAAGATAAGCACCTTTTTTTATTGGTACAGAATCATCGTTTCCATCCAGAGTATAATGTGCAGTGCTATCAGCAACATTGGGGTCAATTTCTTGAGTACTGCCAGTCAAAGCTGTGTTAGCTAACCCAATTTTCTTTTGAAGTTTTACAAATCCATTCAGCTTCATCTCACCATTCGCATCTGCTGTAACGACTTTACTTGGTTCTGATGTACCCAATGTAATACCACTTAAATAATTTAATTCTGATGCTAATGCTGTTACTGCAACAGTGCCTAAATACAATCCATTGGCACCATTATCATGCGATGAAATTTCAAAATTACCATTTGCACCGACAACAGCACCCTTTGTTAATGTTACTAAACCATTTGAATCTGCTGTAACGACTTTACTTGGTTCTGATGTACCCAATGTAATACCACTTAAATAATTTAATTCTGATGCTAATGCTGTTACTGCAACAGTGCCTAAATACAATCCATTGGCACCATTATCATGCGATGAAATTTCAAAATTACCATTTGCACCGACAACAGCACCCTTTGTTAATGTTACTAAACCATTTGAATCTGCTGTAACGACTTTACTTGGTTCTGATGTACCCAATGTAATACCACTTAAATAATTTAATTCTGATGCTAATGCTATTACTGCAACAGTGCCTAAATACAATCCATTGGCACCATTATCATGCGATGAAATTTTAAAATTTGCGTTTGTTGCAACATTTGCAGACGTAATTTCTAAACCAATAGATGATATACCATTTGTATAGGTATTAAATATCATTTTACTTGCTTCTGTACCTGATGTTACATTGGTTGATTGAACGCTTACACTTCCAAACTCCGTTATGGCGTCATTATCATTATCTAGTAAAAATGATATACTACTTCCAATTCCATTTGATGCTGTACCACTTGTTGAATGAACTATCTCAAGTACAGTAGTTATGTCATTATTTACGCCATTATCAATTAATAATGTTGATTTACCAGTATTATCAATTGTATATGCATTTGGTGCACTTATAGATCCAATAGTATTTTCATTATCACCAATGATTATATTTCCACTTGCTTTGATATCAGTTGATGTAATTTCTAAACCAATAGATGATATACCATTTGTATAGGTATTAAATATCATTTTACTTGCTTCTGTACCTGATGTTACATTGGTTGATTGAACGCTTACACTTCCAAATTCAACTGGTGCTGTAATCCATGTAGAAGCAGAGGCTTGACATTCCGTTTCGCCAACCCCTCGACCACCCTCAGATATGTCACAACTACCGGACCAAACTCCTTGAGTTATGCAAGCTGTTTCAGTTGTATAATCAGAATTGGAACATATATTTTCGTTCCATGTAGCAGATGCGGTGTTGCAATCTACCTCAGAGGTTGATGAACCATCTGTACAACATGCCCCAGAACTACAATCCCCCCATATACCAACTGCTGCAATACACTTCGCTTCATTAATCTCTCGACCACCCTCAGATATATCGCATGGTCCATTATTTTCCCACGTACCTAGTGTCTCACATGCGGTTTCTGTTGCATAAGCAGAATTTTGACACGATCCACCATTATCTAGTAAAAATGATATACTACTTCCAATTCCGTTTGATGCTGTACCACTTGTTGAATGAACTATCTCAAGTACAGTAGTTATGTCATTATTTACACCATTATCAATTAATAAGGTTGATTTACCAGTATTATCAATTGTATATGCATTTGGTGCACTTATAGATCCAATTGTTCCATTATCCGGAATTTTAAGATTATTTGCAAATGTAATAATACCATCGCTACTAAATGAAATTGCATTTGGTTTATTTTCTGTCCCTATTATACCATCAATTGTGCCCCAAGTTGACCCGGCTCCTGTACATGTTGAGGAAGTAGTATAAGCAGGATTGTTGCAACCTATAAAATTGGAGAATTTAAGATCATTAAGATTGCTTATAGATTTCGAATTAAAATTCACCGCTTCGATCGTAACATGAGTGCCATCTACCGTCTCAATCAACAAGTTGTTTGGACCAGTGTGAATTAATTTTGCGTCATCCCCAGTAAAAAACATATCCCCTGGTAATACTAATTCTGATGACGTCAACTTGGCAGAAGTTTCATATGTATTCTCAGTATGGGAATATGTTTCAAACAGAACACCATTTAAATCAGTGATATCATTTTCATCGAAACAATGTTTAAGTTTCTCATTAGTAACAAATGAAGCCCAGCCATTTGGTCTATCCTTCCAGTCAAATGTCGCATCTTCACATGCTGTTTTGGTAAAGTAATTGCTATTGTCACAGAAAGCGTTTGGTACAATTGTAAAATTGTTTGATGTAATTTTAAAGGTACTCTGCGCATTCCACGTTGAAGCAGATGCAATACAATTCGCTTCATCAATCTCTCGACCACCCTCAGATATGTCACAACTACCGGACCAAACTCCTTGAGTTATGCAAGCTGTTTCAGTTGTATAATCAGAATTGGAACATATATTTTCGTTCCATGTAGCAGATGCGGTGTTGCAATCTACCTCAGAGGTTGATGAACCATCTGTACAACATGCCCCAAGACTACAATCCCCCCATATACCAACTGCTGCAATACACTTCGCTTCATCAATCTCTCGACCACCAGAACTAATATCACATGAACCATCCCACGTACCTTGTGTGACACATGCAGTTTCAGTTGTATAGTGTAAGCTACTACAAACAGGAAATAAATTATCACATTGCCATTCCCCAACCAATTTATTACATGTACTTTGACAAGTACATGAATGTACATCTTCGTTCAATTCATTGCGTATTATTGCTTCTCCGTCTTTTATCCAAGACATGAAATAGCTTATTTCAGATGTATTTAAATTTATACATTCTTTCCAATTTTTCCCTTCAACTCTTTCACATTTACTACTGGCAATGTTGACATTGCAATTGCCTGCGACGTTGAATATTGACATAGGCGAAACTTGTGAAACGTTGGATGTTTTGTTTTCTTCGTCAAGAAATTTAAAGATCATATGTCCATCGTGATCATCAGCTCCATGATATACATATTTATGACTCTTTAATTTCAAAAGCACGCTTCCATCTTTCATTAAAACTCCATCTACCGTAACTCCACTATCGGGGTTCTTTTCGTGGACTTCATCCATTGAAACTGCGCTGACGCTTGCAGTAACATTAACCCATTCGTTGTTAGAGTGTACGTATTGAATGATGGAATTCATGCCGATTACTTTGCCAGAAGTTGGAGCAAGCCCTGCATTTTTTACATAAATAACTTGTCCATCTAACCCCCCAGACAATGACACGTGAACAGGTCCTGAATGCGCCCCTATGATAAAGTATGTAAAATCATTCGTATTCAATTCAACATTGTCAGCCCCTGGAACGAATGTTGTCGAATAAACTAACAACGACATTGGCCTCAAAGGGCCATGAACACTCATATTGCCATTGACATACATCACTCTTTGTCCGATTTTGTTTGACTCCATGGATATGAAGTCTGTTGCTGTTCCATTTGTAAGACCCAAAATAGAAAATTTTGAATTTGATTCATTTCTAATATCGGTTAAAGAAGTTGAAATTTGCATTGCCGGTACATTTTTCTTTTCATTATTCTTTAAAAAGAATTGCATAACACTACCAAAACCTTCTTTTATTTCGAAAGAATTTTCGTTATGAAACTTTGCAATTACATTAACATCATCTGTGATATATATTGTCGTGTTGGAGGCAGTAGTTTCGCATGATATTTTAGCATCAGTTTCTGATACAGCAGTTGGAGAAATGCTCGCTACACCAGAAATATATTTACATGGATATCCATTTACGCTATCAACTGCTTCTTCGCATGTTGTTTTATTAGTATTAGCTGCAGTACAATCGGTATCTGAAGTACCTTGGTAATCTGTACAATCTTGGCTTATTGCAACAAATGAACGAAAATAATTATCGCTTACATGACAATTCGTGTCCACGGGCATGGATGCATCCATGTTTTCATATGTGCTACACCTTTCTAAAATTTCAACAGCTGCAGGTGTATAAATACATGGACCATCGTTGGCACCACTATTTGAAGACGTAGCTTCACATGCTGCTCGTGCTGCATCAATTGATGCTGCGCCACCATCTACAGTATTTGCGGATGAAGCACAAGCCGTATCAACATTCCACGATCCTGTTGTAATACAAGCTGATTCCGTGGTATAAGCATCATTATTACAGGCTCCGCCGCTCCATACACCAGCTGTCGCAGTGCAAGCAGCGTTAGAAATCTCTCTTCCACCGGATGTTAATCTGCATGCTGTACCAGTCCATGTTCCTTGAGTAATACAAGATGCTTGAGTCGTATATGTTCCGTCAGAACATATCATATCTGTCCATTGCGCTGGTACATCTTCACATGTAGCTTTATTTGTTGAAGATGCATCACTGCAACAAGCAGCGCCCGTACAAACATTCCACGTACCAACACTTGCCTCACACTGCATTTGATCAACTTCCCTTCCACCAATAGCAATCAAACAACTACCACTATTACTGGGACCAGCACAAGTATCTACAGCACTCGCTCGATATGGTGTGTAAACACAATTTTTAAAATAAAAATTGGAATTATGTTCTCCGTAAAAATGCGTTTCGAGAACCGAGTTTAAATGAACAACTTTCGTATCTAAAGTCATTTCGTTTGTATCCAATTTAAGCAAAGCATCTATGTCAAAAACTTTTGTATATAAGTTCGTTTCGTTTGCATCCAATTTAAGCAAAGTGTCTATGTGGAAAGCTTTCGTACTTAAGCTCATTTCTTCAGCATCTAATTGTAACATTGTATGTTCGTTTTCCAAAGCTTTGAATTCTAAGAAGTTTTTTAATTGCGTATTTACAAGTCCTTGAAAAAATGTGTTTGAATTTGCATTCAACCATACACCTTGAGTAATGCATGCTTCTTCAGTTGTATATGTATTATCCGAACATTGTAGCGTCCACTCTTCCGTGTTTGTTTCACAAGTTGGTTGATCAGTATATGAATTATCCGAACATGCTCCGCCCCATATGCCAGCAGCTGCTATACAAGACGTTTCATCCGTTTCTCTCCCCCCGACACTGATGCTACAAACAGCAGGGGGTGAGATGTTTGAATGTATATTAAAGGCTGCTCTTTCCTCGTTGCCAGCATCATCAAACCCCATCTGCAACGAACCTTTCAATCGTAAATCTAATTCTGTAGTTAAATCTTTGTGAACTTTTATCTGAATTTTACTATTTTCATCAGAGTTTAAAGTGAAGTATGTAATTGGGGCATTATTAGCAATTCCTATAAATTCAGTTTTAGCATCTGTTGAATCATAAATCATGTCGGTGAAACTAGTTTTCATTTTAAATACCAATCGCTCATTGTTTTCATTATCATCTAAAAACACATTTAATGAACCGCTATACCCATTCGGCACTATACCTTGATTATATTTGGCTTTGAAGTTTGCAATCGGGTCGTTTCCATTGTTTAGTATATGCTCCACATCAAATCTACCTTCAACTTTTGTTTTGTGATGGGATACGATGCTTGTCCCGCTAGGTACATATTTTGTATATACGCAATTCGCATTCCCGTAAGGGCTATTTGATATGGTAGTCACACATGCTCTTTTTGCTTTCGCAATATCACCACCATAGGCTGCTGCCTTGTTTGCCACGACATCACATGCTGTATCACCATCTCCCGCAGATGCTGGCGGTGTGCATTCCTCACTTATCGCATTCGCCGTTTCCATCGTTATCAATGTAGTTGGCAAATTATCTGCAAGACCATCAAACATTATTTTTGAATCTACGGCACCATTAGTTACATCATTCATACTAGTTTTTAAATTAAATGCAAGGTTTTCAACTTTGTTATCATCTTCTAATAATATTTCTATCGAAGAGCCAAAATCTTGTAATGGTGTGTTCAAACTATGGTGGGCAAATGACGCTAACACTTTGTTGCATTCAACACAATGCAAAATGGTATTTGAAGGCGTAGCAGCAACAGTCGTTTGACACGCTGATCTTGCCGCATCGACACTTGTAGCGGTACCAGTTATACCAGCAGCAGAAGGTCTGTACACGCAATAATTTGTGTTATCCCATTTTGTATTTTCACACAGTGTTTTAGAAGCTGTCCAAGTACCCTGTGTTTCACATGCATCCTCTGTTGTATAAGTTGTGTCACTACACGCTGCATCTTCGTCATTCCAATTCTTTCCAGCGGCAATACATGCGGCTTGATTTGTTTCTCTACCACCCAGTAATGCTGCCCCCTGGTCGTCATGACAGTTATTTGAGATTGCAGCAGTGCAACTTCCGTGAGCTTCCCCACCTTCTTTAAAACATTTTTCTGTCACAGCGGGAATGTTAGCTGCATCTGGCAGTAATGTACTTGCAGCATTAGCATAATGCTCGGCGACATGGCAATTTGCATCGAATTTCCATTTTCCACCAAAATCACATTGGGGATGTGTAGCTACACTACTATGTGTCCATGTACCAGGAGTTTCACATGCCGTTTCCGTTGTATACGAAGGATTTGTACAGGCATCGGGTTGCCACGTGTAAGAGCCAGCATCTTCACATTCAGTTTCTCCTACATCCCTTCCACCGTCAATTGGCGTATCGACATTAATATAGCATGTTGATGATGAGTCATCCCATTCCCCACTCATGTAACAAGCAGTTTCCGAAGTAAAGTGTACTGCACCTTCACAATACGCTTCATTCCATGTTCCTGCGGCTCCTTCACAATTACTTTTAGAATGTTGTCTACCACCACTTGTTTCAGTACAAGCTTCGTTGTAAACAACGGGGAAATATTCGCAGTAAAAAGGCACCGTCATTGTACCCGGAGTCTTGCAATGTGGATGATCTGGCGTGATACATGTTTTAGTGTTATCTACGTTTGATATCACATCAACTACTAGTTCTGGAACATAAATCTTTGTCGAAGATAAACGCATTGCATCGGTTAGGCCAGATGCAACTTCACCGTTACGTGTGGTTCTAGTTTGAAAAGTCATTTCACTGTTTTCCCCATTTGGAGTTGAATCTGCTAATGAAACGAAAATGGATCCTTGTTTTTTCACATTATCGCTATTGTCTTCTAAATCAAACGCAATACCTACTCCAAAATCATTAGGTACGTTTGCCGTTTGCATTTCATGGCGCAAATGCAAACCATCATTTACAGGTTGATTCACGTCTGTAGAAACAACCGTTGTCCTTAAACCACCATCATAACCTTCTTTGTTACAAACCCACAAATTATCGCTATTAAATGTACAGTGTGTTACAGCAACATCATTAGTAATTATTAACGGCTCGTTTAAATTGCCGCCATTGATTGAATGCGTTTGTCCCGGATATATTAAAACGTGATTGGTGTGTGAATCTCTTTGAACATGTATAGTAATACTCGCACCGACATCGATTTCATTTTGAACAAGAGGCAACGTAACTGTACGATGACTATTGAATGTTTTCAAGTTAACAATATTGGTACCATATGGAATTCTTGGCGATAATCCTTTTGAGATGTATGCTTTTTGATCCCCAGTTGTACAACCAGACGTTCTTGTATAACCAATAACCCAGCGTCCACACATGTATTGGGGAGTCTCTATTCGAAATTTATTGTGATGATTATTAATAGATATAATTCTAGTGGAATAGTAATCCCCCCAATTATCATTATTGACTTTTGAACGTATGTAGGAACATTTATCGCTACCATGACAAGTACATCCACAAGGTGCATTATGGTAGCTATAAGGGTTATAACCGCTTGGGCACTGCCCATTATTGAGAAAGTTTTGATAACAATATCCTCCGGATTCTTCGGTGCAACTTTTTCTACACTTATTCCCACAATTACCTGTATGACAACTAAGTTCCGAGTTTGCCCCACTGTGGAACATTTTTACCGCATCTTTACAATTATTTGTATGATCACTTACTATTGTATTTTCGCTACCACATGAAGAGTCAGTAGATTTGTATATCCAATATGAATACCCTTCGCAATATTCATCTAAATTACAAGCGTTCTCGGCAGCAGATTGAGATATATAATATGTTGTATCCTCAAAATCGCCATAACAACGTTCATTTCTATTGCTAATCGTAGCATACCCATATCCAACACCAAATGCATCTATGACTTTCGGTTTGGTTTGAAAACCAAAATGAGAAAATCTGAGAAATTTATCCACATTGATTCCACTGGGTGCAAAATTTGCATAATTTGTTTTGAAAGACATATATGTTTCATCCCCTTCCCTTTTGCCTCGGGCCATGGTGTTATCTACATTTAAACTTTCAAATACTGTATCTACAAATTTGAAAGCAACATTTTGATCGTGTTTCATTTCAATTGTTGTAATTTGGCTTCGAGCATCTAAAATATGCATGTTAATATCTAAAATGTCGACCAAACCATTCCCACCGGATTCTAAACTATCTCCTAAAATGACTTTTCTACTATCTTCCACATTGATCGTATCCGTATCAAATGTTAAATAAGTAGCAAGGCTGCTACCACTTGCTAATTCTCCATGATCACCTATCGAGAAAGATTTTTTCTCATTTGATTTTAATAAATAACGTGTTGCATAATTATATTTCAAACGGGTCTCATCGATCTTGTCCGTAATTTTTTGTCGATAAAATTCAGACATAATAAAATCGTTTTTGCCATCAATAAATTTAAACTTTCCAGGTTCGCTACTATCGCCCCAATCACCGGTACTAAATTGCACGTATCCGCCATCTGTAGATCCTTTACTGCCTTTAATTTCCAATAAAGCGCCAGCGCCGCCTTCAGATTCGCCAACTTGTATCAACATGTTGCCCCCAATTCCATCACCTTTTCCAGATCTAATTGTCAAATCACCTCCGGTACCAGCACTGCCTTCACCAGCTCCAGCCTGTAATTCAACGAAGCCCCCATTGCCACTTATACCTGTTCCACTATGAATAGTAAATGTCCCTCCGTTGTTGTCACTACCGTCCCCACTCTTAAAAACAATATCACCTCCATTCGTTTGGCCTTCCCCTGCCGTAATCATGACATCCCCACCTTCTAGTACACCCCCGGTTCCGCCTTCAAGGATAAGATCACCACCCTTCGCACCACTTGAATATTGCCCTTTTATGTTCAACGCAGATCCAGATGAGTCACCATCTAAAGGTGATGGAATTGGGGGCAACATGTTGATACAAGTTGGCGAATCTGA
>LT649299.1:0-42621 GCA_900128395.1 Stramenopiles sp. TOSAG23-2 | reverse complement strand
ATGGAAATGTAATGAAGAGGTGGTGGTCGTGGTTGTTGTAATTGTCATTTTGTTTTGTTTTTGTTTTTTTAATAAATTTTCAACGAATTTTCTCAAGAAAATGTTTAAATTTTGTGTGTTGTTTGTAAAAAAATAATTTATTTTTTATTGATATCAATTCTTCTGTTGAGTTAATACAGCAACAACAAATAAAATTAAACGGTGATATATAAAAAATGTGAATATGTTTCAATTATATATCTTATGTAAATTTTGTTTGTGAAATAATTCTCGTTTGTCAGTTAGTTATATCCTATACTTTTGAATATATGTATTTGTATCCAAGGAGGATATATTAATATTTGTGGTAAAAGAGAAATAAGAAGCAAATACAATGGATGATAGCAGAAAGCAGAAATGTGACGAGTGAATTTTTGATATTTATTGTGGTGGATCCCAAAACATTCTTACGAATAGGTTCTTACTATAAAACAACAATTGATAACTTAAAAATTATGAATCACTTAAAATTACTAACTAAATATAACTAATAATAACGTAAATAATATGTAATAATTAAGGTACTAGAAAGAGTAATAATAATGAAATAAATAGACATAATATAATGGAAAATGATAGTAGATATAATATTATTATTTAAACAGGAAATTATATGTGTGTACATAAACATAAATATCATAAAAAAAAGAATAACGAACATTAATTTCATCTATCTATCTATCTATATTAGATTAAATATCAATTATTAATATTTTTCAATATTTATTTAGATTATTTTACTGTACAAGGCAAAAAAGATGTTGTACAATTTTATGATCAATTTTATCATTATTTATCAACGATGTCATTTCTTTTTATTTACATATTATACGATCAAACTTTCGTCTTGATTTTTATTATTATATTATATTTTCGTATATGTGTTGAGATAATCCATTACTGTATTTGCAAATTGTGTGTACATATATGGAAAGGAAAGTTTAAATGTGTCCGGACACGTACAAATAAATCGTGATGTATGTTGTTAGTAGCTCAAAAACAAAAGTTTTATAGTTTTATTAGATTTATACACAGTAGTATATTAATTTAAATTTAGCTTTATGTCATACAGTACACAGCAGTACAGTATGGATACTGGATACTGGATACTGACGTACGCACGTACCTTAACCTGTACTCTAACTGGTACAACTAATTGTTGTTGCACTGAGTCTGAGGAGAGTCCTTAATAAAATTTAATTGAATACTACCTGGTACACCTGTAAATCTAGAAAACAAGTAAAAATAATTAATCGAAATTTTTTTTACCCAATGCAACGCCACAATGTGGTATACTAATAACACTGATTATTTTATAGCACTACCTGATGTACTATAGCTAGTCAAATAATAATCAATAATATATAAAACAACAAACATATTATATTTTGTAATGTGCTAATCTGTGTACGATGATGAATATATTTACCACCATTCAAATTGTTGATGTAAATGTTGTAATTCCCACTTTTACTTGTTACACCTTTAAATTGATATTGGCGTTGGTATACTGGTAGTACCCGCAATATTAATATATAAATATATTTATTGTATAGACGACTACTAGTATATATAATAATATATTGACATACCTATATCTATTTACAATATTATATGATAACTTATTATCACCATGGATGAAATCCAAGAAAAGAAGCGAAAGCGTTTAGTAGAGAAAGAAATTAACAGTAGCGACGAAGATTCTTTGAGTCCATCTTCAGAAGAAGAAGAAGAACTTGCAATAAATTTAGATCAACATGGTAGGATAATTTTCGGCGGTTCATTAAACTATGATTTTCAATGCTATGAAAATATTTTTGATGAACGGATGGATGATGCATCGTATGCAACGCTTAGTAAAGATTGCGATATCGCCTTTACAGCCAGAGAGATGGAAGATGACGATGACTATAGTTCTGGTGATACTTTCTTTTTGTATGCATCTGAGGATAAACCAAGGACTAAGCTGGAGCAATTGGTAAAAAGAATTTTTAGGCACCATACAAAAGGTATAAACTATGACCCAACGATATCGGGCGCAGAATGGTGGACACTAGTAGTAGATCCTGATGATGGTGGAGTAGGCTTTCATTGGGATAAAGATTATAACTTAGAACATCATGGTGTATCCATTTTCCCGCATATGGCAACTGTTACGTATATAAGTAACTTGCCAAAAGCAGCACCAACCATAATTATGGAAAAAACAGCCCCGCCAATGTATGCCGATTCAATTGAAGGCAAAGCAGGTGAAAATGTATACATTAGTTGGCCGAAACAAGGAAGGCATATAACATTTGATGGTAGATTTCTACATGCCGCATGCACAGAACTTATTCCATCATTATCATCAACATCAAGTAATAATAATAAGAAAGGTTTATTGCTTCATGATACAAAGCGTATATCATTGCTTGTAAATGTATGGTTGAATCATGTTCCAAAAGATGCTTCTAAATTACCAAAACATATTGTAAATAAATTATCCCCATTCTTATTTGATGATGATACTACTATTGCTAATATGCATAGTAATAATAATAATAATAATAATAAGCAAAAAAAATTGAAGCGACACATTGACTTTGTGGATGTAAATTTTCACAACAATATGAAACAACCAAATGATATTGTTGTGAAAAAAAAAGATATGGAAAGTTTGAAAATGTTTGAATGGGAATTGTTTGTAAACTCTATTGAATATGTTGTTCGTGCGTATATTCCAATCAAGGCAATAGAAGCGTTTAAAGGTAATCATCTTGATGGTAATTTATGTCGATTAATATATGATATGACAGAAGAAGAAGCATTTTTGCCAAATATTCAAGTGAAAAAAATCTAAAAAATAAAACGTACAGAAAGCTGGAAAGGTATGCATTATACATGATACGAAGTTCGTAAAATTTAATATTTTTTTTATAAATATTTTTAATATAATATGTTTGTTTATTAAAAATGCATAACTTTATTTTTTAATTTACTTATGATATATGATATGATTAATTCCTATGATACCCTCCATATTAAATTAAAATTTATATTTTTTATATTCGTTAGTTTTTCAGTTATGATATATCATATGTGCAGAGATAATGATCTTTTTCGAATTGTTTCAATAAACTTATGAAACCTAGATTTGGTTCGACAATAGATCGTTTTTCACGTACACATCTTAATGCTTCCATCCACCCTATATTGTTTTTATACATTAAATACGCTATAATAATCGTCGCAGACCGTGATTTACCCATCATGCAATGGATTAATATTTTTTTACGTTTCGTATTATTGTTGTTGTTATCATTTTTACTAATCACTTGATCTATATAATTTATACACTCTTTCAAAATTACAAGTAACTCCATGTTTTTTTCTGGTTTATCAGAAACATTATAATATTTATACACAACATTGTCCATTTTTTCACATCCAATATCACCACATAATGATAATATGTCCGTGATGCCAATTTCAAGCAATTTATCGTTATTAATAGCTGCCCCAATACTTCCTATGTATATATTTTTCTCAATTTCAACGGGCATGCCATCAGTTTCTTTTAATCTTATAGCTGCTAATATTCGCAATCCTTTTGATACACGTGCGCTTCGTTTTTTCAAGTATGCCATATAATGAAAAACAAAAATTTGTACAGGTGCTGCATACGATGCTACCAGACTAATCTAAGATGGAAAAAGTGATAAAACAGTGTAAACGACATAAATAGTAAGAAAGAACAATGTAATCAAAGTTGAGATGATGTTAATACAGGTATATATAAAATATATATAGTGCTATAATATAAATAGTATTACTATTATTATTATTATTATTGAAATTATTTTGCACTTTTCTTTTTCGAGAAAGAGTCGTCTGACGACGCTGGTTTTATAGAGAGAGGATCCTCTCTAAAACGCTGGTCTGGTAGTCCTGGTATACTACTGTAGATACAGTATTATACTGTAGCTCTAGTACCTGTACAACTGTTAAAAAAACTTGAATACTAATAATAATACAACAGGTATCAATATAAATATTGAATTTTAAATTGCCACATCAGCTCTGTGGGAGCTAGCTACGTAGCTAGAGCTAGCTAGCTAGCTAGAGCTAGAGCTACAAATACAGTAGCTCGCCAGGCTAGAGCTAGAGCTAGCCAGCTAGAGCTAGCTAGCTCTAGTCTTCCTGGGAAAACGTAGATTTGGACCTGGAAGATCTAATAAGGTATAAACCATTTATAACAACGCTGAATATAGAAAACAAATAAGAAAGCATTTAAAACATTGGTGCCTGACATGATTTCTATTAGGTCTTCCCGAGCACTCCCATCGCACAAACCAACTTCTAAATATTCACGTGTAGTACGACAAAATGCAAACGCAGAAAAAAACAACAAGACATAAAACCAAACTATTGGTTGAAGTAAGCATACTTCTAAAAAAGCCATGCGAAAATGCCAATCACTTTTATGCCATGCAGTAACTTTTTGTTTAAATTTCCCGAAGAAACCAAGTGGGTTTAAAGCCTCGTTAATATGTTTTAGATTAAAATGTTTGCGAAATAAGTCTTGTGAATAATCTGGCATTCTATGTACCCTTGCCTTGGGTCCATACATTCGATGCCGTAAATCATCTCGCTTCATATGATCACCAATATTCCTGGCAAGGCCTATACCCCCAGGTTTATGCAACATTGCTGTGCAACATCCTGATTTCTTTAAATCAATTTTATGTTGATGTTCCCATTCATCTTTTATATTTACCAAGTTTTCCCCTCGACGACATCTAGAACTTGTATTATTAGGTTTCATTTCTGTCCCCCATGATTTTATATCATCACTGTTACAAATGTCGTTTTTTTTGGATAAGGATGGATTGATTTTCACATTTGATTTTGACATGATTTCACTTCAAAATTAGAAAATTCTGATTTAATTAAATATATATATATATATATATATTTCACACTGTTTTATTATTTTAATAAAATGTAAATATCACTATGTACATTAATAATATAATACAATTATCTCTCAATATTTTTATAACAACAACGAAACATGACAATCAGACCTTGTTGATTAAATACATATTTTTTTTATTTTGTAGGTCATTTACTATTTCAAGGTGCTGACCTGTGTGGCTGACCTACTATTTGGCAATAAGTTTATTTTTGGAAAAAATAGAATATAAAAGCGTAACGGACAGCCTTGAGGCCGAATTCCCCCCCAAAACTTAAGGTTTTAAGAAAGAGTCGTACGTGCGTACGCAGACTGTATAGCTTAGTTGTATTATTTTCTTTTGATAGATTTGAAGGGGAATAAAAGAATTATCAAATACTGATACAACATATTACTCTTAATTACCGAGTATCATACTTCGTAAAATTTTTATTTACCACCAGGATTATGCAACACCATTTTACTAAACAATTGCGTTTGCATATTTGTCATGGTAAACTTCAATCCACGTTCGGAACATTGAAATTGCACTTTTGCAATTCCTTTGATCGAATCAACAAACAAACCATGTAAACATACTAAATCATAATCAAGTTTTGTATATTCGTTTTGCTTATAATGATGCAAACCACGTCGAACGTGACCTTGGGTATCTTCAAAATTCATATACAACATTTCTTGCCATAATTCTTCAATATATTTAACAAACCCACCTGGATTTTCTAAAATTTCACCCAATTTTGCTATATATTTACTCCCAACAAGATCATGAAACCATGTACATTCATTGATATAATGTAATAACGTAACCATAGTTATTTCACTTTCATGCATATCCATCCATTCAATGAAATCATGGAACCATTTTGCAAATTCTTTTGTATATTTATAAGGCAAAATATTTGGATTTTCATCAATTGCTTCCATTAAACACGTTAAAAATTCCAATATATGTTTACGCGGAAGTGTAAATGACATGCTACCACGTAATTTAAAGATATCATTTAATATTGCTAATTTTGCACGATTTTGTGAAAATATGTTCTTCTCCCCAGGTGATATATCAAAACGAATTGATAAACTGCGTAATAAATTTGCAATAGGCATATAAAAACCAAACGCTCCTCTAATATGCATAGCTTTACCAGCGAAAAAAATACATAATCGATATACACGAGTACCTTCACCTTCAACCAATTCAATTGTGAATGAATCATATTGTGGTATTTCCTGAAAAATAGGCTTTAAATATTTATTTAAAATTCCACGAAACCCCATTTCCAATGTATCTAAACGATCCGATGGGATGAAATCATGCACAGCAAAATCAACCGTTATAAATGTTTCAACTTTGTCTGGTGCTTCAATTGAATCTAATAATTCTGTTAAATCCGTTGCTTCTAATTTTAACCAATCCACTTGCATTATAACAAGATTTTCAGCACCCAATGCGTTGGAAAACATACGTTTATCAACATCCCCAATGACTATTTCACTTTGCAATACAACGCCTGATTTTAATCGATCATCATCAACTTTTCCTACTTGTAAAGCGGCTAACTTTTTCTTTTTTTTCTTCTTTAATGGTAATGGATCCGTTGCTCTACGCTTTTCATATGTTTTACCAATTGCTTCCATTCTACCTTTAAATAGTAAACAATTTACCTTTACACGTAAAGCAGTTTTTTGAATAAAATAATGCATATCATGCTGTAATTTTTCTTTAACAAATGGTACGATTTGTACATATCCTCCAGAATTTCTTTTTTTATTTAAAATATTATTTCCATTTTTCTTATTATTACGATCCTTTTTCTTTTTCTTTGTTTCAGTATTATTATTATCCTTATTGTTATTGCGATTGTTTCTTCTTTTGTTTTTATTATCATTTAATGCTTTCATTTTTTCTTGTAATTCTTTTTGTGTTTTCTCTTCCTCTTTTCTGATTATTTCTGATAAAGTTATATATTGCGTATCTTTCATGATTTGAATAACTAAATCATCGATTAAAACATATGGAACATCATCCGTCCATCCATATTTACAAATGATTTCACGTCCATGTTCCTTCGTTATAACTATTTGATACAAGTCATATACAAATAAACGTACATGTTCTGGTAAAACAGCACCATCTGGCAACTCTAAATATTGTGGTATTTTCGGTTTTCGTATACGTTCACCTGCTCTTTCTTGTCTTCGTACTTCTTTCCTCGCTTCTTTCTCTAAAAATTTCCTTGTTTTTCCCGGTAACAAAACTTGAATTGGCATTGTTTTACTTATTAAATTTATTGAATTATATATTCGTTCTTTTTCTCTATCTTTTATATTACGTAAATCCATTTCCAAAATACCTAAATCATCATGTAAAGTTCGTGTCAATCTACAATCCCAATGCAAACGTACGAAACCTTCATAATCTAAACCAATTTTTTTTTGTGCACTTGCATATCGTTTTAAAATAATCGTTTCATATGTTCTTTGACTAAATAATTCATGCTGAAATTCCTCCTGCCTCAATGATTGTGTACAATACGTTGCAAAATCATGCAAATTCCAAGATCCATTTTCTCGATGGTCAAATAAGTCAAATATAACACGCAAACGTTCTCTGGCATATTCATTATATGATAATACACTCTCTTCAATTAATGTTTTTGGATCAACAATTAATTGATATTCACTAACTTCATCTAAATTTGGTACAAATGGTGGTGGCAATGGTGGTTCTATATCCCTATTTTGTAAATTTATATTTTGCTCATATGCAACTTGTAACATTTCTGGATCGCAACGTAACGCTTTTATTGAATCTTTTAAACCTTCAATTTTGGAAATAATTTTTCTACGCCGTAAATTTAATTGATTGTATGATAAATTGACAAGTTGTGAACGTGGTGTTGGTACATACCCCCTCCCTTTAAATCCTTTTGCAACGATTTGTTGATCATCCACTTCCCCAGCAGCAGACGCCACACCTTTTTTTCTCGGTTTCATTGTTGTTCTTTGTACTATATTATTATTATTATTATATTTAGTCGATCTTTTAATAAATTATAATAATTTTGAAACCAGTGTGTATTATATTATATAGATTGTAAATATGAATTTTATTACATCCAAAATATGAAGCAGCAACTTTTCGCTTATTCTTGATACGTATTTATCCTAATAGATGGTGAAACATTTTAGCTTAAATATTATATGTATATGTATATCTATATTTGTATGTGTGATGTAAATCTGTATACCAAGATGCGTATATAGTCTTTTTAAAATTTAAACTTTTTTAAATAAAAAAATAAAAAAAACTATAATAGAAGACCGACGACTACCGCCGCTATTAAGGAAAATAGATATATTATATTTTAGCTACTATATTAATTCGTTGGAATGCACACATATCATCATGACAAAAACCTTGCCTTGGTTGTGCCTTGTAGCTACTATACTGTACATGTCACCTTTGTGTGTACAATTGTAATTGTAGCTATTGTACCATAGATGTTTATATAGTCTATATAGATAGATAGATATATATAATCTACAGAATGCCCTTGTATACACGACTAAAGACGACACATGTGAACATGTTATACAAAGAAAGCATTTATAACACAACTTGGATAAATACAAACAGATTTTTATAGTGTCTATTTAGTAAATATAGCAACATGAAAAAAATGAAAAAAAGAATGAAAAAACATACGAAAAAAAAACGTATGAAAAAACCAGAACAACAACATATAACATTGCCAAGAAAAGCAAGATCAGATCCATTTGCATATTTTTCAAAACATGGACCATATAGTATCGTTGGTGATAATGATAAAGTTTTCCATAATATCGGTGGTGAATATTTTGATGATTTAGTTGGGCCTGATGTACGATTAAATGAACGATTGCATAAAGCTGCGAAATTAGGTAAATTAAAAATAGTCAAGCGATGTTTGGAATATGGTGCAAATATAGATTCAAGAAATCATGTATTGGGTTGGACGGCGTTGCATTATGCTGCACATAATGAGCATGAAGATCTAGTTAGATTTTTAGCAATAGATGCAAATGCAAATACGGAAGCAAAAACATTTGATGGAAAAATCCCAAAAGATTTATGCGATCTAGGCAATACATATACCTTTTTGCATCGATGGGAAAAAGAAGTAGCACGACGGAAGCGTCAAGCTGTCAATGATATATTAAAACGTAGTAAAATGAAAGCCAGGGTAAATACTAGGAACAAGAAAAAACAGCAGCAGCAGCAGCAGCAGAGAGTAAATGATCTTACTCATAAAGATAATAAAATAATAGAAATGAAAGACAATGAACATTTTGTTATTACTGGAGAAAGTAATGTTAAGTGCCGTCTATTTGATACTTCTCGTATGCATAATAAAAATATTTTAGTGTACATTTTTTTCGTAGCGTGTTATAATATGAAAAATATTTAAAAAATATAAAAAAAATTTTTTTTAAATATTTTTTTTAAAATTTAATCCCACCTACCCCACTCTTTTATTCTTTTTTAAGTTGCATCTATAATAACCCTTTTTACATTCTTTAAATCAGGCATGTTGTTTACATCAAAAGGTGGAGGTATATTTAATTCCGATGCAATATCTTGTAAATCACAACAAACAGATAATTTCACAGGTATACCATTTTTTGTTCTCTCAAGCGATGCTTTATATTCTGGATCTCCTGGTATCAAAACAGGTTGCGTTTCATCAATTGGAGGACAATTACGAAATGTTTTAATCCATAAATCCATTGTTTGTTGAAATTCATTTACTGGACGAAAACCATTGATTCTCATTGCACCAAAAAAATGTCCAATTCCATTTACACGTTGATGTATTGTTGTTGACTCTTCTTTTTTATTATCATCCCCATCATTATTACTTTTTGTTGAATCACCATAATTGACTGCATTTGTTTCCATTTACACGTTGATGTATTGTTGTTGACTCTTCTTTTTTATTATCATCCCCATCATTATTACTTTTTGTTGAATCACCATAATTGACTGCATTTGTAGTAAACCCATCTACGGTGGGCCCCCAATTTCCACCACTAAGAACTGCACATAATATATCAACCATAGCTGCTAAACAATAACCTTTATGTCCACTATTAATTCGATGACCACCTAAATTCATCAAAGCACCTTCGCCTAATACTTTATCAGGATCTGTACACTCCAATCCATCTGAATCGATTGCCCAATTTCCTTCTAAATTTTGCCCTGTTCTGGAACATTCTTCAACTTTCCCCCAAGGCACTACGGAAGTGGCCATATCAATAATCATTGGTCGACCTTTATTTGTACAAGGAAATGCAATTGCAATTGGATTTGTCCCTAAATATCGTTTTTTACCATATAACGGAGCAACCACCGATCCTGAATTTGTCATCGATATGCCAATCATATCTTTTTTCAAACATTCAAGAGAATAACTACCAGCAATTCCATAGTGGTGGGTATTTCGTACACTAACCCATCCACTGCCAACTTTTTCTGCTTTTTCCATTGCAATTTCGTTACATTTTGGTCCAACAATCAATCCTAAGCCATTATCTCCATCTACCGTTGCAGTCGAAGCAGTTTCTTTAATTATTCTAATCCTTGGTTTTGGGTTAATTATATTATTTTTTAACATTGAAAAGTAGGCCATCAATCTTGCAATTCCATGAGAGTCAATCCCCCTTAAATCAGCTAATATCAATACCTTTGCAGCTTTCTTCGCATCTTCTTTGTAGCAACCACACTTTACCAATACTTTAGCAACAAACTCGCGAAGTACTGGAGCACGAATAAGATACGTTCCAGATGTTTTTCCAGTTTTTATTTTAGTAGAAGCAGAAGATGATTCAGAAGGTTTAATAATATTCTTCTTCTTATGATTATTATTATTATTATTATTATTATTATTGGCAATCCTTTTATTTGTCACTTTATTATTATTATAATATAAATATACGTAGGTAGCAATAGAAGCACCAACCGCGCCAGCTGTTACAAGCAAAACATCTCGCTTGTTAAATTTGAATGGCATTGTTTGAGATTTGTGAAATTTATCTATATCTTTCTCTCCTATTTGTTTCGTTCCTAAAAAAGATGTAATATTTGTTCGTATCTTTGCTATGCGTATTTTTTTATTCCTGGGGTTCAGTGCTTCATAGTGCCATACCTGGTACATAATTATATAATTATGGAAACAAACAATGCCGTAGAGATGAGTGAACAAAGTTAATGCTATTCGTATGCTAAATGACATATAAATGACATATCATCATACCTGTATAGTAATATTTTTTTAAAAATATTTTTAATAAAATATTAAATATAATATTATATTTAATATTTATAATATGATACTCTTCGTATATTTTATGACTTACGCCCACTTAACAAATGCAGCGCATTATGGTGATTCAACAAAAAGTAATAATGATGGGGATGATAATAAAAAAGAAGAGTCAACAACAATACATCAACGTGTAAATGGAATTGGACATTTTTTTGGTGCAATGAGAATCAATGGTTTTCGTCCCCCCCCCCCCTTTTTTTTATTTTATAAAACATTAGAGTGTCGCTATACAAATCTACATCATGCAAAATATGCATACAGAAAAAAATATCATACGCGTATTTATGACATTTGCATACCCATTGCTTTTAATTGTTCAATTTCGCGCCTTCTTGCTTCTTCTTGTTGTCTTTCCATTGCATTTTGACGTTCAATTTCCTTTACACGTTCCTCATCTTCTTTTGCAAATTTCTCAGCTTCCTCGACCATTTTTTCAATCTCTTCTTTGGTTAAACGACCTCTGTCATTGGTGATGGTAACATCAGCTTGTGCACCTGTTACTTGATCTTTTGCCACAACATGCAACATACCATTGCTATCGATGTCAAATGTAACATCAACTTGTGGAACATTTCTTTTTGCACGTTCAAGACCAGAGATAGTGAATTTACCAAGTAAATTGTTGCCATCAACACACTGACGTTCACCTTCATATACACACACATCAACTTCCGTTTGATAATCTTCTTCCGTAGTGTAAGTTTTAGTTTTACGCACTGGGATTGGGGTGTTACGTTTGATTAAAGTACTCATGACACGTCCAGTAGTTTCGATACCTAATGACAAAGGAGTTACGTCAACTAATAACAAAGAATCGGTTGCTGCGTTACGTGCACCACTTAAAATAGCACCTTGAACAGCTGCACCATATGCAACAGCTTCATCTGGATTGATAGTCTTGCACAAATCTTTGCCTTTGAAGTATTCTGAAAGTACAGTTTGAATTTTTGGGATTCTGGTGGAACCACCAACAAGTACAATATCATCGATGTCTTCTTGTTTCATTTGTGCATCTTTCAATACAAATTTGACAGTGTCTAAGCATCTTTGGAAAAGTTCATCGCATAAACTATCGAATTTAGCCCGGGTAATCGTTATTGCACAATCAATACCATCGACAAGAGAATCTATTTCTATCGAAGCAGTTGTACTTGCTGATAATTGCCTTTTTGCTTTTTCACACGCTTGTCTTAAACGTTTCAATGCACGTGCGTTGTCTGCAATAGATGGAGCTTTTCTGTTCTTGCGTTGGAACTCTTTTTGTACATGATTTTGTAAAATATTATCAAAATCTTCACCACCTAAATGTGTATCCCCAGCAGTTGCTTTAACTTCGAAAATACCTTTTTCAATGGCTAAAATGGAAACATCGAATGTACCACCACCTAAATCAAATACTAAAATGTTTTTCTTTTTCGCTTCATCTTTATCATCCAAACCATAAGCCAATGCAGCAGCAGTTGGTTCATTGATAATACGCATGACTTCAAGGCCAGCAATAGCACCTGCATCTTTAGTAGCTGCACGTTGGGAATCACTGAAATATGCTGGTACAGTGATAACTGCTTTTTTAACTTCATGGCCTAAAAATGTTTCAGCGATTTGTTTCATTTTAGTTAAAATGATAGCACTGACTTGTTCCGGTGCTAATTGGGTATCTGCGCCATTGTGTTCAACTTTCACCATAGGCTTGCCTTCAGGTGATTTCAAAACTTCATATTGGAACATTTCAATATCTTTCAAAACTTTTTCTTCATCGTAACCACTACCAATTAAACGTTTGACGTCATATACGGTATTTTTTGGGTTCATAGAAGCTTGGCGCTGTGCCGGTGCACCAACAAACCTTTCGCCACTGTCGGTACTGAAACCAACAACAGATGCGGTTGTACGACTACCTTCTTCATTTGCAATAATTTTGACACCATCGTCTTTCCATACACCAACACATGAATAGGTGGTACCCAAATCAATACCAATAATAGTACGCTCTTCTGGTGGAATTTCCCTATTGGCTTCTTCGATTTTAGCAATTTCAGCATTTGCTCTTTCAATACCATCGGTAACAGCTTTGTTTTCAGGTTCAATTGCTTCTCCAAGTTTCAATGCAGCAACAGAATCTTCGTATTTCTCTTGTGCAAACAGAGCAGAACCTAAACGGATGTAACCTTTCACCCAGTTTTTGTCTAAAGCGATACATTTTTCCGCATCAGCTTGTGCTTTTTTGTTTTCACCTAATTTGATGTAAGCAGCGGAACGATTACTTAAATATACAGTTGATTTTGGATCAAGTTGTACCGCATCAGTGAAGCACCCGACAGCTTCTCTGTATTTACCAGCAGCGAATGCAGTATTTCCCATGTTTTTAGCTTCTACAGCCATCTTTGCGCGTTCATTTACGCTTAAGTTTGCAAACTCACTTGCTAAGGTTGGGTCTGACGCTTTCTTAGTTTTCGATTTCTTCTTTCTTCTTTTTGGTGGCATGATGTATTTGTTGTAATATGTTTTTTCTTTTTAATTATAAATTATATATATATGTATATGCTTTCTTCTTTTGCTGTATTTGTTTTATTATAAAATATGAAACTATAATTTGTTATTATATTTCTGATTGCTTATATTGTTGACTTTCTATAAGTTTTATCACAAAGACACACTCTCTTCTCTTTTTCTATAGTCTATTTATAAGGCAGCAGAGGTGTTTAATAATATAAATTCAATTTACATAGTATGTCTATAGCATTATCGATAGGTATATATATTTTTTTTCATAGTATGAATCCAATTCACTATTACTTTTTCTTTGAAATTGTGGCCTACCTTCGGCAATTTCGAGCCACGAACAACCATTCATTGCAATCGACCGATTTTGGCAAGTTTACTAACAGATTAGCACTACAATGACATATACGAGGCGAATACTATCACGTACACAGGTAAACAAGAGACATATCCCTATCAACTCAACATTTCTACCACTTATTACTGCTGCTCTCCTGCTGTGTGTTCCTAATAGTTTAGTTGTAGCTTAAGCTGACTGGAATCTAACAACGCTACTGAACTTAAACTAGCCCGTAAATTAAAATAAAGAAGGCAGAAAGATTAATTCCTTAAGCTCACTTTGGATTTTCAATTGTACTGTTATTGGTACAGTAGAGCTAGTCGTCTATAGATGATAGACTAAGCAACTGTACCAGGCCAGGCACACTGTACAGTAGCTCTAGCATTCGGTAACAGCTATTACCCGGTTATCATACCTGTACCAGGTACTGTACCGGTATAAGTGCGAGGATGGTTGATTATGAAGACCGTTATTAAAATTATTAAAAAAAAAGTAGAAAGAATAAAATAATAATAAAAAATATTGATTGAAAACTAAAACATAGATCTATATCTGAGTAATTACAGTAATATAAAATATTGATAATAATAGTAGTAGTAACATCTCATAATTTCTACATGTATATTTTTATTCAGTATATGAAAAATTAAAAAGAAATTAAGAACATATTCATTCACATAATAAACGAAGACATCAATAATAATTCTTGTTAACTTTATTTGGAGAAAATTAAATACCCAACAGAATAATAATAACTTTAAGAAACAGTAATGTTTTTATTCAACGGTGCTCCACTTGGAACGGAAGAAAAAATTGCAAAAGTTGCAGTGAAACCTCGGAAACCACAAGGTTATGAATCATTATTTGCAAAATATCAACGTGAGAAAGAAATAATGGAAAAGCATAATAAAGGTCTAAATGCAACGATAAGCAAATACGATAATAATCATAATTACACTACTAGTAATACTAGTAGTATTAATAATCATGTTAATAATAATAATAATAATAATAATAATCAATTTATTAATACTAATAACAACTTCTATAAAAAAGATGACGAATATAATAATAATGTTAGTTTTAAAATATATAATGAAGACGAAGATGATTTTGATTATGATAAATATAGACCAGACGCAAACGATAAATACAACATTGGTAGGTATGACGATGATGAAGCACCACAAAAAATAATGGAACATGATCAACAAGAAGAAGACAATGAAGGAGAAGACTCCGAGGAAGAATCAGCATTAATATCACCGCCAAAAAAAAGAGTAGTAGTAAAAAGTTTATTTGATGAGTTAGATTTTTTAGATGACTTTGAAAATTTTTCTGAATTTAATAATCATATGATCTTATCAAAAGATGTTTTGAAGAAAAAAGGTAGTACGAACAATAATAATGATAATCATAATAACAATTTCAAATCTGCAGCAATAATGAAAAAGACAGCACCATCAATATCAAAACGACAAACAAAAGTTGCACAAAAAACATCTCAACAACGTCGTCCAGATACTGGTGAAAGTAAAAATTTTGTAGAATCAAAATGTTTTAAAGGTGCTAAAAAAGGATATATATTTAAAATGGATAAAAATGGTGTAGGCTATTACAAAGATACATATTATAAACGACCATTATCTCAACCAAAAAGATACCGCCAACAACCGCAACAACAACAGCAAAAACAGTCATCATTGAAACAAAATAAAAAATCATTTAGACGCAATAAAAATAATATAGTAACCGGTCCGCAACAACCAAATAAAAAGAAAACGATCAATCATAATTCTCATAATGTAAGAAGAAGTACAGGTTCCTTGTATAATGGTATCGAATCCATGCTTCATAGCAAAGGTCCATTTATTGATAATACTAGAAACAATAACAACAATAATAATGTAGCATCTACGTCATTGCCACCAGCAATGACACAAGGTGTGAAATTACCAAAAGTTGCAAGTTTACCTAAATTAAGATCCGAATTATCTCAAATGAGAAAAATATCATCCGGTATAGTACAAAATAAAGGTTCTCATCCAGCATATGCAAAACGTCCATCACAACGAGAAATGGATATGAATCCAGATAGACCATTTGATTATGCAAAATTACGAGAAGCTATGGAGTATGCAAAACAATTTGATTTTAAAGTTAATAGTGAGAAATTAATGCAAGGAGCACCAACAGCTAATAATAAAAGTAACAATGGAGGTGGTAATAATAATAATAGTAACAACAAAACTAAATCAAAAAATAATTTAAGAAGAAAAAAAGGAACGAGTAGAGAACATAAAATATTAAGAGATGTTTATCAAAATCGTAGCCGTATGATGGCTAGTGGTGGTAAAAGTACTGGGAGTGGTAAAAATAGACGGAGAGGATCAAAGCAAAGAAAACATGGTAATAAAATAGAAGCACCAAAATCAAATATGGAAAGTTTGGTAGAAAATTTTGAAAAAGGGTTAGAGTTACAACGATTACGTGCAGAATTAGAAGAATCAAAACAATCATATTATGCATCAAACAAATTTATTGAGCAGTCACAATCATGGTTTAATGCTTAATTTTTTTTTTGTGCGTAACAAAAGATATTTTGTTGTTATTGTTGTTGTGTTGTTTGTTCCGTGGTGTACACATTTATATAATAATATTAATATATATATATATTAATGATTTATAAAAAAGAATATAAAACTTTGCTATACTACTAGACACAAGTATATATGATAATTTTAAATTATAAAAATATATATTGGATTTTTAATTTATTTTTTTTCAATATTTTTTTACGAGCTCCTCGTACTTATATAACTCTTCAAAAGAATTACAGTCAACATCATTATTGACATTGTCTAAAGATCCGAATTCTTGAAATTATTTATTCTAGCATCAATTTCTTCTAATTTTTTCGAAACAACATTAGCCATAACATCTGGTGCATAATATTTTAACATTGTATCTCTTGCATTGACTCCTTTCTTTTTTGCCTCATCTGGATTGTCAACGATATTCCGCATCAATAATTGTAAATGCTGACTGCTTGGTTCTGCCCAAAAATGACCTTGAAATGCTCCTTCCAATATTTCGGTCATTCCACTAATATCTAAAGGATATGCATTTTCTTCATTTATGAACTCGGTCGTTCCAGAAAAATTAGTTGCAATTATTGGTAAGCCCGATGCCATCGCTTCACAATGTGGCCTTCCCCACCCTTCCCCTCTCGATGGTTGCACCAAAGCATCTACACTATTATACAATGTCGGCATTAAGTTTTGTGGTATTCCACTTTTCAATACATAAATACTTGGCAAGTCCTCAATGCTTAATTTTAATACATTTTTAATATATTTTTCAATTTCACCTTGAAAATCAGAAGTGCTATGAAAAGCATTGGATAATAGATACAATACGACGCGATCATTTTTATGAAATTCATTGAAATATGCTTTTAACAAAACATCCCATCCTTTACGTTTTTCCCATTTAAATACACTTAAAAATTTAATTTTGTCTTTATTCTTACCTAAATCTGGAAACCGAAAATTTGTTCCTGCTGTGGTTGGATTGAAAAAGTCCGTATCAACAGGCTCCCCGAGAACGTTTAATTTAGTATCCAAATGCCCATCCTTCGTAAAGGTACCCAAATGAAACTGGCTAGGTACCCATATTTCATCCATTTTGTTCAATCTTTTGGCCCACCCTGTCGGTATCCTATCAGTCTCAAACATAGTTCGTCCTATTGTATACAAGCTTGTTTCATAAGCTGGTGGACAATTCACATGGCTCCAAGAGGATGGGTTCCATGCACCTGGTTCTGAATGACAAATTACAATACTTGTTCGAGGATCAAGCTGACTACCAATCATATCCCTTAACATCAGTCGCTCATCGTCTGGCAAACCTTCAACAAATTTTTGATTAAATGAATCTCCGTGTTGAATTATTTTAATATTAACTCCTTTTTTGTACAATCCTAATACAAAGCTAATTGCCTCGGAGCAATATCCACCACCACTAAAGAAAGGTGCATACCATATAACATTCGGAACAGATGTTACAGGCAATGGATAGGATAGGAATGTAATGACAAATGATAATAAAAAAATAAAAAAATTCATATTGTTTATAGTTGTTTCTCTTTTTTCAAATGATGTAACAGGTATATGCACATGCGGGCATGTCTATTTTTATATAATTGTTTGTAAAATATTATTTAGAAAAAATAATTTTAAAAATTATTCCTTATCTGTTACTGTAGTTACGCACTTATATATATTAACGAAGACTATTTTAAAATGGATTATATCTATGTCAAAATGGTCTATATATATATATGTCAATATCCCCGATATATATATTTTCAAAAAGTTTTAAAAAAAAAAAACATTTTGTATGTGTGCAACCAACTATTTTTAGCTAATGCTGTGGCCTTTTTTTTCGTCACCTGCTATTGAACCGGTAATACCATTGTAATACAGGCGAACTACCAGGGCCTGTACTGTACCAGGTACTCTGTAAAACCAGGGAGAACTGTAGTTAAGGTACTACTGGATTACGTAGTTATTAGTTATTATTATATTTTTAATATTGTTCCATGGTAAAATATTAATAGACGATACCACGGTGGTATTGCATGGACACAGCAGGTGCTACCTGCACCTTTTTTTATGATTTTCAGAGTTCTTTTAAGTGCATTAAATGAAAAATAATATGGACCTAAATTTAGTGCTGCACCTTTTTGCGGAGAGGAGGCCAATATCATATTTAAAATATATCTAGTGGTGTTAAACACCAATATAAGAGAATACCTGTATAAATAGTGTTTACAAATTTGACATGGGATGTGCATTGCCGACCTCTTCCCATAGATCGCTTGCATTGTCTGCACGATAATCAATTGCTATTATTTCCCCAGCTTTATCACCAATCATCATCGTTGGTGCATTTATATTACCAGATGTAACTTGCGGTAAATGAATCGTATTTCTTGTTAGTTTAAATATTTCCTTCTTGTATATATATAAATATATATATGTATGTATGTATGTATATGTGTGTGTGTATGTGTGGATATTTCTTACCTTGTGGCATAACAGAGGCATCTACCACTCGTAACCCAATAACACCTCGAACACGCAATTTACTATCTAATACAGCTAATGGATCTTCAGCTACACCCATTTTGCATGTACTACTATAATGCCAAGTAGAACCGGTTGCCATTCGTAAATATTGATGTAATTGATCATCATTGTTTATATCAATGTTTGATAAACTTGTCCCAGAATTCCAATCAATATACGATTTAAACGGTTCTGTATTTACAATTTTCCAAATTTCTCTCATGCCATCAGCCAATGCTTTCAAGTCAATTTCATCTTTATCTGTCAATTGCCCTGGATCGATTTTTGGCCCAATATGAGGATCTCCTGAACGAAGTTGAACTCTTCCACGAGATACACATTGATTTAATATAACTCCAATACCCCCATTACGCTTCTCCCGCCCTGTTCCCCACTTTGCTCTTTCTTCGTCCCATAGCTTAAATTGATATAGATATTGTTCTTTCAAATGTTGCATTAATTTACCGCGATTTTCTGGTCTAAACAATAATGGAGGAATGTTTCGTCGGGCTGTGTTACTTAAACCACGCGCATCTAACATAAATTGAATATCCATGCCACGAGGTTGCCCATCTTTTTCTTCAAGTTCTTTTGCTGTTTTTGTCTGTAGAAAGCCAAACATGGCTTGTGAATTTATATATTTTGGTGACAAATCAACGTCATCATTAAAACTAAAGCCAATGCCACATCCAGCATGATCTTGCATCTCTCTTCCTACACCCGGAGCATGTGATATACATTTGATCCCAAATTCGTTTAAATGTTCTCGATCTCCAATACCACTAAGTAGTAATAAATGGGGGGACCCAACAGCCCCAGCTGATAATATTATTTCCCTCCTTGCCGGTATTTTTAAGATCGTGCCATTATTTAATTCCACTTCAACAGCAATGGCACGGGGATACGGCTCTTCATTGCGTTTTTCAAACAATATTTTACGAACAAATGTAGACGATGCAATATATAATTTTGGTCTACCAAATTGTGATTGCATAATTGGTTCAATGAATTTTGAAAATGCATCTTGCCTTCCTGAAGTAGCACCAGCATTGAATTGGGCTTGAGCTATGATACCTTTTGCACTAGTTTCTTTGTTTCCAATTGCCATTTCTGCATTATAATCAATGGTTTCAACAAACCCTTGTTTTGCACATGCTTTTGAAAATGCATCATCCAATTTAGTATATTTAACTTTATGGACTTCGATAGGGCCATTTTGCCCACGATTTAAACGCAGTTCAGTTGGTAATTCCTCATAGTCTTGAACAGCCTCAATTGCTTTTGCATTTTTTAATACGTTCGAATACTCCCATCCCTTTGCTCCAGCATTTTCCCACCTATCACAATCTTCTTTCGATGCCCTAACCCACATCATAGCATTTATTGTGGATGTACCACCAGTAGTTTTACCTCTTTCAGCCATCACTTGTTTCGGTGTATCACTATTTCGATTTCTCAAACCCTTCATTGGTTCCATGGTAAATTGCCAGTCAATCATAGTATTCCAAAGTTGTGTAAATTTTTGAGGGTCCTTTACGACTTTAGAATTATGTGCTTCACCTCCAGCTTCAAGCAATAAAATTTTGAAATCAGGCCTTTCGTCACACAGGCGATTTACCAAGGCACACCCAGCACTCCCGGAGCCAATAATAATAAAATCATATTGCGTCTGTGTTAATTTTTCTTCCGTCCCAGTAAACCTATGTTCAAAATCAGATGGCTTTACAGTAGGATTTGGCGCTTCATATGTTTCATATTCTGTATCATTTTTGATTTTCAAATCCGTCATGAGTAATAAAATAAAAATAAGATAAAAATACAAACAGAAAAAAATATATTAATGTATTATCTAAACAAAGATGCATACATACGACTTATATGTATATGATGCGTCCGTCTTACCGATAATAATAATATTATATACAGGGAGATATGCACATATAGGTCCATCCAGACGTCCAGACACACAGAGTAGCTTGGAGTATCATCCAAGTTAAAGTGCCAGTAGCAGAGGATCCGTGCATCCCTGCATCCCCTTAAAAATACAGAAAAAATATATTCACACAATAATACGTTTTAGTATTAATTTATTAATAATACAGGAATAAACAATAATAAAAAACGTTATTTTTTAACCAACTCGAAATGTATCACTATTAAATTCGATCCCAAGTTTGCTACGAAGTTTAGTAACTTTCTCAGCAACTTCCACCATCGCTTTGTCAATTTCCATTTTTGTTTGCGATATTTCTAATTCTATCGTTGCACGATCCGTTTTCAATTCATTTAAATCGTCTAACAAGTCACTGACATGCCAACTCACATTTGCTAAAACAGGTAAATGTTTCGCTTTTCGTTTTGCAAGCCTCCATCTCATCAAGGATAATTCCATACTAGCTCTTATTTCCTTTGCACTGCTTGAACCGAAACATCCACCTTGAGTTGATAAAGCATTATCCATAATACGTATACGTTCATTTAAACTATCAGTTGATTTATACTCTGCAAATTACACTTATACTCTTGTTGTGCACTTATTATTTTTTATGGGAATAGCTCCAGGTATTAATATTTTTCTACCACCTTCGTTATTTCTGTCCGCTATTTCAATACTAGCAATATGTATCGCTTTCTTTTTTTTCCAAAACCCCCTGTGCAAAAATAGATTTTTGACAAATGAACAAACTGTTTTATCGTGCCGCCAGAGAGCGGGCCAGGTTGATTGGGTTTATTGATGGGAGATGAATGATTTTCATAGCCCGTAATAATTCTAATAATACGGTATTTTATACTTTTACTGTAAATTGCACCACACCGGCACGGCAACTCGCACCACCGCTACAACACATTATTATAACATAGCCATGGGGGGATTACTAAACGTGTTTTCCAGACTTGCAGAAAATCCTGTTTTGTCTAATTTCAACCCTTAAAATATCATATTCTCTTTTCCCATAGTGTACTGTTTTATTTAAAGGTGAAGCAACTTTTTTTTGTATTTTTCTATAGTGTGTTGTTTTAATTGAGGGTCTAGGATGGACATACCATTACAATCATATAATTTATATATATATATACAAAATAATAAATCACACATGGATAACGTAAATTTTTATATAACATCAGAATTGCATAAAATTTTGATATGTCTTCAATTATATAGTAATCAATCAATATGCAAAAAATGAAACATTTTCTAGCGTAGGAACATATAAAATATGTATGTATTTTCAGCATTAAGTTTTCGTTTTTTGTATTTTTTCTATAGTGTGTTGTTTTAATTGAGGGTCTAGGATGGACATATCATACCATTACAATCATATAATTTATAAATATATATGTCATATGATATACAAAATAATAAATCACACATGGATAACATAAATTTTCATTACAATTTACTGTGTGTGTGTGTGCGTATATATATATTAATTGATGCTTAAAATCTAACTTATAATAATTTTATCTATGATGCACTGTAATAAGTACATTTTGTGAAAATGTCCCAATCAAAATGACAATTTTTAGTCCCAATTTACTAACAAATTTTAGTAATTCTGATTTAGCACTATCATACGATGGATTAAAAATTACTAAACAAATTACTAATAAATTACTAAATTACTAAATGTATATATCATCCTTAACAAATTTCTTTCCCTACACGACGCTCTTCCGATCTTGATACAAAATTACTAGAATGGTAGTCTAATAGACATTTTGTTCCTACAGAAAAAAATAGCAAGAGGATAGCAAGAAAATTTTGTGAAAACCAAAAAACAAAAAAACCATTTGTTCAGAAAAAAAAGTACAGCTAACTACTCTCTGATTCATTTTGTAAAAAAAAAAATTCCGATTTAAAGCTCCACGAGATCTCCACTTTTGTCAAAGGAAAAGTTGTGAAATTGATTTTTGAGCTCGAGACACTGCCACAAAAAAAGTATCCAAAAACTTGAATAGACTAAATTACTAAATGTATATATCATCCTTAACAAATCACCCATGCTATGTACCTGCAATAAAAATATTTTAGTAAATTACTAAAATTTTAGTAAATTACTAAAAAAATTACGGTAAATTTTTTAGTAATCCCCCCATGGCTATTATAACATAGCAACCAAATTTTAATATAAAACACTAACAAACTAACTAGATATATAGAAAAATGTGCATGATGTATGTACATAGCTGTACATATTAACATAACTTAACATAGTTACAAAATTATAGATATATACATATATATATATTAAATGATATGTACAGTAGAGTGTGATAAAAATGCAATCGCAAGTGAATATTCAATTATTATGCCAATTACTGTACTTTTTTAAGGTCCAATCTGGTTAAAGGTTTGCGAATTAGAATGTGCTATATTCAGGCTATCTAAGGCTATTAGGCTATCCAGCTATCCTTAATATTTAAAATTACTACAATGTACATTAGTATTCGTATACATAGTACGTCGTCTAAAAAACAAAAAACAGCCTTTTTCTTTTTTGTTATATGAATCCCTTTATAATACCTTGTATTAGTCTGGTAGTCTATCATACCTGGTACAGTAGCTTACTCTCTATTATAGGCTTACCAGGCTTATGAAATATTAATACCGCTTATAAATACTGTATAATATTATGGCTAGCTCTACTATTATTATAGGCTTTTAGTTGCACCACTTATTAGCTCACATCAGTGCTGCTATTATCATCACATACAAGACACAAGACTAAATCACCATCATCATATATATCTTCATATGCATAGTCTATATTCACAATACAACTTATGTTAATCATGGAAAGTTGATACACAAAATATTATAGTATATATCCAGCAAATATTCGGATCGAAAAATTCAAGATGCCGAGGAGATACGATTGGTTTTTCAAAGAAGTCTTTCTAATATTGTCGGCACCAATATTTTGGGCATTATTAACTAATTTTGGACGTGTATGGAGATTTATAGATGATAGATATTATCATAAAGAAGCAAAACAATATAGAAAAGATAAAAGAGATGCAAAACGATTGCATTTTGAGTTAACAGGGCATTACGAATACTATCATTATCATTTATCAGATAGAGCTGAAGATTTTTGTGCCGCATTTCTTAAAAAATTAGGTTGTTGTAAAGATAAATTGAAAAAGCGAAAGAAAAAAAGGCAACGAAAAAAGAATAATAATAATAATAATAATAATAAATCGTGCTTTTCATCATGTTGTACTACTCGTAGCAGGCAGAAGCAAACAACACCTTTTAAAACAAAGAAAAGTTTCAACAAAGATAGAGACGATTTAAATGACAATGACTTTACTGGTATAACGATGAATACTATAGAGAACAAAATATTTGATGCAAAGAAACATAATGATGAAACTGATAGTGAAAATAAAGAAGATATTGATAATAACGCTGTACATAGTCCTAGTAGTGTCGATAATGATAATAATAATGACAACAACAACAACAATGTAAATAATAATGAAGAATTAGGTATTGGAACAAGCGATGATAATAAGGATAATGATAATAAATTTAAAACACCTTTGAAAAAACTTAGACCTTCAGCAATACGCACATCTCCATCTGATGAAATAAGGTCAGAAAGTCCTGGTGATGAAAAATGGAAAACAATAGGCAAACATGCAGTTTTACGTTCAAGATTACGACCTACTTCTACACATGCATTTGATTCAAAAACTGAACCAACCCATAATATAACGTACAGCAAACATTTTATACATAATGACGACGATTATTAAAAATAAAAATACAAGAGAGAATTTTTAAATAGTATATCTATCTCTTTGAAATCGAAGACAGATGATGACACATCGTATGATACTGTTGTAAGAATATGCCCATATATATACAAAAAACACACTTTTTACAGCGAGAGGCTTTTTATGATAATGCATATGATATGATACAATAAAAAGTACGAAGAAAGAGTATTGTATGATGCATCCATATATAATAATACGACCGTATAATGCATAACGATTAGTATTAGGCGCATGCCTTAAAATAACCGCTGTTTGAATGTCTCGACATGTGGTATTTAACCCAAGTCGAAGCAGCAAGCTCCCTGGATTCTTTTGAACGCGGGGTCTTTAAAAAATTAATATGCATATTGTAATTTTATTATTTTATAATAAATGATACGGTACATATTTAAAATATTATATATAAGAGAATTATTTTATATTTTTTTAAAAAATATAATAGATTTTCGTGTATTTTAAATATTAATACGAATGATTAACGCCCTTCATCAAATTTAGCTTGTAATTTTTTATCATTCCACTTCGGCATCATATTTGGCCTTGATGGCTTTGGTCCTTCTGTTAAAAAATATGGATGTTTTAAACATTCCTTTGCACTAATACGATTTGTTCCACTAAATGATAACATAGCTTTTAATAATTTTGTAGTTTCATCTGTTAATTTGTTTTCATTTTTAAATACTTCGATGCCATTTATTATTGAACTACCAGTACTGCTACTACCACCAAAATCTTTTTTTTTTAATTGATTCTCCAACATTTTTGTATTAGGATAATCTTTTACTTCATTTAAATCATCAGTAGATGGTTTACCAATAAATTTTATAAGTTTAATCATTTGATCTAATTCTTTCTCCCCTTTTATTATACCATCTCCTTTAATCAATTCGCCAAACATGCAACCTAATGACCATATATCACATTTTTCATCATATTCTTTTGTTCCCAATAATACTTCTGGAGAGCGATACCACATTGTAACAACTTTTGGTGTATACTTCCCATGTGGTTTTGTATACACTCGTGCCATTCCAAAATCTGCGATTTTTACTTCACCATTAGTTGTATATAATATATTTGTAGCTTTTAAATCGCGATGCATTATAAAATGACGATGTAGATATTCAATGCCTTCGCACAGGGACAGCATGATTCGCTTAATATGTGGTGGTTTAAATGGAGAAACTTTGCCATGAGTTTTCAATATACGGCCTAAATCATTTGGACAATATTCAAATGCTAAATATACACCATCTTGTTTCTTTTTTCCAACAACAACATCTAATAATTTTACAATGGATGGATGATCAATTTTACGCAACAATGATATTTCACGAATTGAACTTTTTGGAAATCCATCGTTAGAATTGTGAAAAAATATCTTTTTCAAAGCACAATATTTATATTTTGAATCCGTATTTGGCCTTATATCTTTGACAAAAAATACTTGACCATATGTGCCTTTTCCAATCATAAATTTTGTATTAATGTGACCTGTTTTTTTATCCTTTTTCAATTCATAATGTCGTAATCCACCACATTGTTGTAGATATACAAAGACCTTCTTACGACCGTGTCTGTATTGCTCTTGTATTGCTTGGTTAGACAACGACGAAGATGACGAGGAGGACGATGAAGATGACGAATTGTTTGAAGCATTATTATTATCACCTGTGCGTTGTCTTTTTCGCATGTAATTATTATTATTCATGCTGTTTTGTTGCTATTTTTTGTGTTACAAAAATATAAGTTTTGATTATTATTAATTTTGTTTTACTATTCTGTTTGTTATATATTTGTAAACACGTGGCGATATTATTTGATGGAAAGGTACATATATATTTGTAAGATTAAATTAAAAATAGGCTGCACAGACACAGAAATAGTAGAAAAATATGTTTTTTACATAGTGCCATATTAATAATATCCCCACAGGTAAGCTCATCTCATCATTTATATTAATTAATATTATTATTTGTTATATTCTATATATATATTATTGCACTATTATTATTATTAGCAACATTAATAAATAATTATTAATTTTATTATTATTTTATAATTGAAATAATACCTGGTAATAATTGTTACAAGTAGTGAAGTTAAAGTTAGGCAACTTAGTACAGTAGAGCACTAGAACTTATTGTACCAAGTAAAAACTACAAGTATACTAAAAAAAAATAATAATGGCCAGGTGCGTAGCGTGTAGCGTAGCCAGGTGCTAATTCTTACGCAAGGAAAGAAAAATTTTGATAGGAATATTAGTGCACTAATACTAATATATTTCATACTGATATACTCTTATTATTTATATATATATATACAAATACTCTAAACGACACACGTATATTATTTTATCTCTCTCTTTGTTTTACAAAGCGAGAGTTTTATTCTTCGACTAGTTCTCTTTTCTCTTCTGGTTGTAATTTCCATGTTTTATCACGATCTCTCAATTTCATACGACGTTTCTTTTGTTTACGCCTTGCACCGACTTCGACTAAATTTCTTTGCATCATTTTATGCATACGTTCACGAAATGGATTGCCAATAGCTTGAATTTTACGCATACTTCCATGTAATTCATCAGATAATGGCACATCGATTGGAAATGGGTTTTCAATTGTTTTGCCCCCTCTTTTCACTGGTGGGTTAATTGATTCTTTTGAGATTTTCTTTTTCCGTTGTATATCTTCCCTACGCTTTTGAACTTCCTTTTCATTTACAACAACTTCTTTTGTTAATTCTTTAATATGTGATAATTGATGATTTAAAAATTTTTTATTCTTTTTATCTGCTAATTCTTTTGCTTTTAGTTTTAAATATTTCTTTTTATTAATTTTTGCGCGATTATGTTTATTTTCACGTTTTACGGGTGGATTGATGGAAATAGATTTTCCATCTTCAATGTTGTCATCATCGTCGTCTTCATTATCATCCTCAACTAATGAGTGATCTAATAGTGGTAAAGGTGGATTTAAACGTTTTTTACGATCTTCAATTTCTTTACGCCGTTTTACTTCCACGTTAATTGCTGCGTTTAATAACTGTTTGTGTTCCTTCACTGGCGGGTTATACGATGCGCCAGAACCAGCCACGTCGATGGAAGGAACTCTCTTTGCTATTTCATTTCTAGACGCAAGTCTACGTGCTTTATTATATGCTTTTTTACGCCTTTCCTCCTCTTGGAACGAGGGAATAAACGAGTTACGTATAATAGTTTTGTTACTAAGTTTTTTCTTCGAAGATGTATCATCACTTCCCCATAAATCTTCTGTTGGTACAACTTGCAAAGAATTATGGTTTCTCGTATTTCGTTTAATTGTTTTCTTTTTTTCTTGGTTGTATGATACAGTTAATTGTTTATTATTATTATTTATATTTGCTGTTTTTGTCCCATCATCAACATAAAATAAAGCAGCTGCAGCAGTATGTTTTAATTTATTTTTTTTTCGTTGATTGGTAAACGATGTTTCTACAATTGTAGCAGCTGCTTGCACCCTTCTTTTACGCTTTGTATTTGTATTCCGTGGCATGATGTTACAGTTCTTTTCCTTTGTTTCAAATAATAAATATTATATGCGAATTATGAATACAGTACATACTGTACTATACTATTAAAATGTTTGTATTAGTATATTTTTGTATATATATATATATGATTTTTTGTGGTGGTTGTTCCTAATGCTAATAGTACATAATAATAATAATAATATGCACTTATAATTATTATTAGTCGTCTTGTCTCCTTCGTCCTTCGTGTCCAAGTAGCTCTACTGTAGTGCTATATACTTGCTACAGTACTACTGCAAACCCCAAGCTAAATCGTTTTCTAGCAGGAAAATAGCACAGGATACCTTAAACAAGAAAAACAACAACCTTTTCCTTGCCAATTTTTTACGTATTATTATATATATCAAAATTTTCATTTTTTCTATAACATGTAAATAATCCAAGAAGTCATTTAATATGATTTCTCGTGACTTGGTTAGCTCAGTCGGTAGAGCGTGGGTCTAATAAACCCAAGGTCACGGGTTCGATCCCCGTATTGAGTAATAGATTCTCAACAATACCTCTAACGAAAGTTAGAGACCTTTACTTTTTGTTTTTTTTTTTTTTGTGGTGTAGCGAGAGGAGTAAAATACAATACATGACAACATAAATATCAACTCGTATCAAAAAATAAATTTAAATATATTTTTATCATACATGTGTTGCGTATCATTTTGTTTCTATTTTTGATTTTTTCCAAAAAAACCAATAGCTTTTTCAAATACTGCAAAGAGACGCAACTAGCACCACCACCCATTACTAAGCTCAAAGGCACGCTAGGCATTTCACCTTCAGGTACTAGTTTTTCACGCATAAAACCATATAATCCTATATCAATGCCTTTATATGGTAAAATACGTACAGACGATACAGTATAACTTTGCGAAAACACTCGTAGACCTTCCTCTTTGTAACATCTAGCGAAGCAATCAAGCATTCCTTTATAATATCCAGTTGGTGAAACTAATAATCTATTTTGTACGACATACATTGGATATACTGCATTGCACTCCAACCAGCCGCAGCACCTTGTAATAATCAATACATCTAAAATACAATGCTGTATAGTTTTATTTTGTCGCACGTTTTTCAAGTTTTGTCTAATATTTCGTGAATTTGGTCACTTTCATTTTGTATTAGTATTGATAATGTAAGAAGTAACATGTCCGATTTGTATTATTCAATCTCCTTAAAACTAAGGTTTTTGACCACAAATTTAACGTACGAAAATACGATTGTAGTCTTTCAGTACAACCGTTCATTTTGTCTACCTATCGATAAAGTGTCATTTATGAAAATGATAGGAATTTGTTATATTTAAGTACAAAGAATAGTATTGTTAAAGAGGAGCCTTGAACAGACATTTTATTTTTTTTAAGTGTTGTTTAATTTTTTTATCCGGCGAAAATAATATTATTTTCAATATTTGCGCATATTCGTCCAGCAGGTCCACACTGTGGTCCACCACAGCATTTTATAATAATTTTAGCATCAATAGTTATTTAGAAGAAGAAGGACACAGTATTATTATTTTTATTATTATATTAGTAGTTAATAAAAAAACATAATAATAATAATATAATAAATATAATAATATTAAATAGGTATACTTAACACAAATAAAAAGACATGTATGTACATGTATAGTATACTCTATATATAATAAAACCTGATAAACCCATCTTCTACATACTTATAAACATATACAGCCGCTCTCTCTAAAACACGCGTGTAATATATTAATTTTAATTATTTAAAGTGGCGTTATCATGTCGAATATTGATGCGGCGCGGCAACGCCAGAAAGAGGATGAGTTAGCAAAGCTTAAGCGAAAACGTGAAAAAGCACGCATGCAACGAGACTATAATAGAATATATAAGGAGTGCGCTGCAAGACAAAAACGTATAGTGAGGAATGTTACATTTAGACATAGTAGATTGGATTTACCTTTGGAAGAATGGGAGGAAGAACATGGGTTAGGGGATCTAGACTATGGTTGGGCAAGGCACAGAAAGCAAAGAATGCAGCCAGTGACGGATGAGAGGCAGTTATTAAATTATCAATCAGGCTACAATTTTCCAAAATTACGTTTAGGTGGTGGTGTATCTAATGATTATCAAACATTAAAAGATGGTACTATGTTAGCACGCGCATCGTCTAAAATTAAATTAACACGTGCTACATTGGTCAGTTCATTGAAAAAGTTTATTGTTGCAGAAGTGTCTTCCAGTATGCTCCATACGTTGGTACGTACAAATTCAGGCGCAGTCATGTCATTCGGTGTTGGTCGTTCTGGTCAACTTGGGCATAATAATACGTTAGATATAGATGGGCCAAAAAAAATTGCATGTTTCAATAGGACACGAGTATTAAAAGTAGGTGCATATGGAAGCCATTCTTTAGTAATTGGTAGAGATCTACGTACAAATGAAATGATCTTTTATAGTTTTGGTGAAAATTCTAGTCTTCAACTTGGGCTTGGAGATGATAAGACACTTTCACAATATAATTCGCCACAAAAAATTAATTGTAATTTTCTATGCCATGATGGAACCGTACATACAATCAATCACATAAAGACAATTGGTGGTGGTAGTAAACATAGCATCGCATTATTAACAAACGGCAAAATATTTAGTTGGGGTAGCAATGGCGTCGGGCAATTGGGACATGGTAAATTTTTTGAGAATTTAAATGCACCGAAACAAATTTTAAAATTAAAACATCAAAATGTACTAGTTGCAGCATGTGGTGATTTGCATACTTGTGCAGTGACTGATGCTGGCGATGTATGGACGTGGGGAAGAGCACTTGAAGGCCAATTAGGGCATGGAAAAATGGATGTTAGATGTTTATATAAACCGCAGTTTATTAATGTGCCCGAGCTAGCCGATATACGTTTTGAGCTAGTTGCATGTGGTCGTTATCACACAGTCATATCATCCACCGATGGTGTTGTATATAGTTTTGGTAGTAATAAAGGTGGACAATTAAGTACGAATGATCCAACCTTGACTAAACGTTTAGCTCCTGTCCCGGTTATTTGGGATAAAACAGTGAAATTAGACAATGTCCATGTCAAAGAACTTAGTGTTGGTGCCCACCATACATTGATCAGAGATGCCTTGGGTACCGTATATAGTTGTGGTTGGTCCGGATTTAATGGCAGGCTTGGTCATACAACATCAGAAAGAGTGGAGAATTTAAAAGAAGTTACAGTTTATCGTGAGGATGCATTAAATGAGGATGGATGTTGGAGAAGGGAATTTCTAGATCGTATGCTTGATACGGATATAATGAAAATGCCCGTAGAACCTGATTGGATCTTTGCAAAAGATGCTAAACATGTTTTGCCTGGGAACAAAATCTCTGCGGACAAAATGGAAGAACTACAAAGCAATTTTGAAAGAACTCAAACCGGAAATTTTTTGAACGAGATGCAAAGAGTCTTTCGTGCATTAAATTTAGGCACGTCAGGAGAACTGTTAGAAATTGAAGTTCGCCGTATACTTTTTCGGATGCATATAAGTACGTGGGGTTTAGGTTATCGAAAAATATTAGACACGACGCCTGATGGATTTGGATATGTAGATGAATGGGACTTCATTAACTTCTTAGTGCAAAAATTTGAAGCGAAGCAAATAAGAAAACGATACTTTCCCCCACCATACAGAGCATTTAAATGGATCATCGATGAATATGATGATTTAAAACCAAAAGCGGCTGTTATGTCAATGCATGTAAAAACATTTATTCGAATATTTACAAATAATTGCGCTAATTTAAATGCAGAAGTAGATAGAGAACTAATACGAAAAATGTTTGAATATGAAGTAAATCAAAAAGCAGAAGTAGCTAGGTTACAAGCTATAGGCATTGTTATAAATACGGGAAAGAAGGACATGAAACGAAATATGCATGGAATAGAAAGATTGGATTCAATTGCAAATCATCCTTTACGTCCGCCTTCTCGGGAATTGCATGAACTATTGGAAAATGATGGCGTACATGCTTCGCCACAAACAAAACAACGCCTCGAAAATGTTTTTGACGATGATCCAGAGCAACAATATCGAAGGCCATCGACACCGGTTGAACAAATTGCAAAAGGAATTGATAAGATGGAAACAGCAGTAGCAAAAAAAATAAAATTTCGCAAACCATTGCAACCAAAACTTAGAAAAGGAATTGTAAATTGGTCCAATTTAGGATTAAATGATAAACATATTCATGCGTTATCGTTAAGTTTGCAAGAATTGCCAATTTTATCTGAAATTAATTTGAATGAAAATGTCATATCTGATGAAGGCATCAATAAATTATTAGATGTCATTGAATGGCAATATTTGCTATCTGAATATGATATGCATACGACGCAGTGTATGCAATGCCACAACGATGTTTATTTTGAAAGTAGAACACGACATACGGCATTTTGTACGATATGCAATAGATCGAGCTGGAGACCAGTATATTTCCTTTCCAAAGTGACGGCTAAAGAGCAAAAAATATTGGGTATATATGAACAGTTTAAATGGACACAATCATTTTTTGACCAAGATGCATCGACAAGAGTCGCTAAATTTTTAAACGCACGAGATAATCCTGTCTCCATTGCAGACTTTCGAAGATTCTTTGAAAGCATACTTGATGAACACATTGAAACGTTTAGGGAACATGGGGAAAATGTTTGCCAAAGCATTCGAAAGCCAACATTAATGACTAGTACTTACAACGAGAAAATTAAAAAGATCAAAGATGGTGTTGAAGTACTAATAAATGATCTACGAGAATATGCTGAAAGTACATTTCATGATAAACATTTGCCACGGTATCGAATAATAAGTCTATCGGAATTGCAAAAAGCATCAAATGAGATAAGAGAATGGTTGATAGATGCAACATTTAAATATTTTCATGATAATTTACCAATGACGGATGAAGCTCTATTATTTAAGATACAAGAATTGCATGTAGAAGCGGTCAAGCGTATTCGTGATCAGCCATGGGAATTTAAACGTATGATAAATGTCACCGTAAAAGTGTTATATGCAATTGCAAAGGATTTATATGAACATTACATGACATTGAAAAAGAAAACTAATGTGAAAAGTATATCGTGTGGTTACTCAGACTCTTTAACCATCAGTAATTCTGGCCTAGTATATTCATTTGGTAACAGCAGTGGCATAATCGAAGCATTTAAAGAGCAAATTATATATAATTTGCCAGATCGCTTTCGCCATAGTATTGAAAACGATAGGGCTAAAAATAAAAGTGACCCTGATGAAGATGTTCAAAAAAAATTAGGAGGTGGAATAGAATTATTTGGTGCTCGCCAGTGGCTTTCATACGATGAAACGCAAAGTGAGTCCTCCCTCTCTTCCTATTCATCATCCCCACGTAGTGATAGTGGTAGTCTATCGTCTAGATCATCCTACTCTTCTTATTCATCCTCAGGGAGTGGTTCCTCACGCTCTTCACATTCTTCTTCTTCCCATAGCAGTAGAAGCCGTACAAAAGATGACGAAGTTGAAAGCATAGAAAGTCGTATTATAAGTGAAAAATATACTTCCTCTGAGTATATAATGAAAAAAGATGACAATGCAACAGACGAAGAGGTAGTTATAGTCAAAACAGGTGATAATGAAGACATAGAAACCCCAAGAAAATCACCCCACAAACAAAAAATCAACATTAAGACACCAAAGACCATTGTAGTGAAACCGAAGAGAAAGAAAAAGAAAAAAGGCAAAGAGGATATTTCAATATCTGCCATCGATGCATTTACGAAAGGCGTTAAAAAGAAGAAAAAGAAAAGGCTTACAGCGTCACTTGGACAAGCTAAAAACAAATGGAATTTTTTGCAAAATAAAGTGGTCAATGCTCAACTATTTGTCCAAAATATGAGAAGTGACTTGCAGAGTTGGAAAGATGAAGTGAATGACTCGATAGAAAACAGTACTGGAGGCGCATCAGTGTTACGAACGCAACAAAAGATTGCTGAGAAGAAATTAGCCGACAAGTACAAGATGGAAGAAGATTTAGTTAAATTGAATTATGAAGTTGTGCGATTACGAGCTAAAGATGCAGCAATGCAAGAAGAAAAAGTACGGCAACAACAACGTATGGAGGCTAGATTACGAAGAGAAAGGGAAGCAAAAGCAAGAATTGCTGGATTAGACTTTACCGAATTGAAGAAAGGAGATATGATGGCACTCGATGATGAAGTACCATATGATCCGTACTACGTGGATGAAGAAGAAGCTAGGTATGGTACGGAAGATGATTTATTGAATCAATTTAACGAACTTGATAAAGCTATGATACTTGGTTTATGGGAAGGCATGGAGCATGATTACAAGCGTGTGAAAGTTGGCTTGCTTCATATCTTGGAAGCTAAAAAGCAAATCGATAAAAATAGGAAACGCATTCTGTAACATTTTGGAATAATTGTAAAAACATAACCTGGTAGTACTATAGTACTCTTTTATCCTCTTTAACATAGACGCAGCATTGTCAGGAAGCTGGATAGCCAGATCGCGCACAGCAGCTTTTTTCAGTATTTATTAGTGCCACGGAGAATTCTCCCTGTTAGTGCTATACTGTCTGTCTTTTAGTATTATACCAGGTACAGTATTTACCAGGTATAGATACAATAACGGTTCTCGAGAACGTCGAGCAAAATCGACTATTTCGTTTTGTTACAGTATAATACCACCAGGAGGTATTTGCACAAAACTACTAGCTCTACTAATAATATATATTATATATACTTCTTTTTCGTATTATTTTTATTATTAATACTATTATTAGTAATAATACTTTCACTTTATACAGATAATATATATATATATAGCTGGTTATGTCTATACATATATATCTATACAGGGTTCACTCTTTCTAAATATTTTCATATAGTATATATCTGAGTAGTAAAAGTTTACCAAATCAAAGGAAATGGCTGAATGGGATTCATCAACTCAAGTCCATTCTGAATGGCAAGAATATTGGGATGATGCGACTGGAAAACCATACTATCACAACCCGACAACTGGGGAAACCGTGTGGGAAGATCCATCTGTGGATAACGTTGCAGATAATAATAATGGAAACGACGATGACTCGGAAAAGGACATTGATGATAATGATCCGATGCATTGGGAAGAACTTGAAGATCCAGATTATCCTGGCAAGAAGTTGTATCATAATAATAAAACTGGGGAAACTGTTAATGAAAAGCCAGATTGTTTAAAAGGTGAAGAAGATGGTCCAAAAATGACACGAGTATGGTTTAATCCGAAAGGTTATAAACCATCAGAAACATTTCCAACGAAATGGCGGCAACCTAAGAAATATCCAGCAAGCAATACTGAAATGTTGAAAGCCTCGCAAATGGTATGGGGCGATCCATATATGTCTATTTTTCGGATAAACGTTTGGACTTCAAACAAACCACAACGATATAAATTTACTACTGAAGATATACCTACGGTTGGTTGGATGTATATGTATAGTTTTTTTGCATTTAAACGATATTGTCATGATACGCATAGATTTGATGTAGTTCAAAAACGGGAACCAGTCCGTTCTAAACTGTCGCCATTGCTATTATTACCAGCAGATGATGATAAAAATGAGAACAATGGCAGCAACAAGACATCCGATGATAATGCTAACAAGATTCCAGTAGTAACAGGAAGGCGTATGTTTAATAATGAAGATTGTAAAATGGAAAAAGACTTTTCTTTTTACGCATACGTTGATCCCAAACCTGGTTTATCACGAATTAATGTACATGATATGGAAGATCCAGATAGACATAAGATAACACCAAGGCCGCCAATTGGTTACTGGTTTCAACGCTTGCATTTCTTTGGCTATTCCACACTTATATGGAATGTAAAGGAAAATTGGGAACCACATCGTTTCAATGTAACTAGAGATCCGGAACAAGTAGAATGGTATCAATGTTATTCTTTTTTTGCTTTTGATAAAAAGGCACCGGGTTTAAAATTAATTTCAATACATCAACGTAATGATGATGCAGGTTGTCTCCGATATAAAATATCGCGTGGTGGTGCCCATTCGGGGTGGCAATATGTTGACAGTTTTTATGCTTTTGATAATCCAATTATTGGAACAACACGTTTTTTTGTACAAATTGATCGTAACCCAGAACGATATAGAGTTGGTATCGATAGAGCGTTGCCACCATGGACGGATTTATTTCAATTTTATGCATATTTTGTACCATATGGAAATGAGGTTATTTTGAATTATCCAAATAAAGATGCAAGATAAGAGGGAAAAAGGAAGAGAGAGAGAGTACATTTTTCGTATCATGAATTTAACAAATTTAAATGATAAAAAAATAATGTGTGTAATAATTTTACCTAAACTATATAAGTTATATATGACCATATGATACGAAGTACTCGTACGAAGCATAATTATGCGCTCTCTAGGTAGGTAAATATTCTCTTTTTTATAGTTTAAATTTTTTATAATAGTATAATAATCCCTAAGGACTACTAAATGGTGAATACTATTAATAGTATCAGTATTATCATAAAGTGAAAGGGAAAGATATAACCAACCCGGAAAGCCCTGTGAAAGAGAATTATTCGTGGTTTATAGATTCAGAAGAATCAAAACTTGACGTTGGTTGTTGTATCTCTTTGTTTTTTTTTACTGGTCGTCGACTTTGCTTGACTCGCTCTGCTATTTTTTATATAGTACACGAAGTATACAAATATGGTAATATATACGAGTATATAAAATTTTCTCTTACAGGAAGAAAACGATTTGTATTAAGTTTTCAAACGTCTATTTATTATACCTTAACCTGTATAATTTCAATATATTATTTTGATTACTGCTAACTGCTATCAAGAATATACGACTAGAGCTAGCAACTTTAACCTCTTTTCGCATCATCAGGTAACAGGTTAAGGTATAAAAACATTCGACGAATGACGAAATGATGGACCAAAATGAACAATGAAGAAGAATAAAAAGAATATAAAAATGTGGACATACATGTGTGCACGTACATATACTGTAGACGACTAGCTCCTGTAATTTCAAGTAATAATAGTCGGGAGGACACGGTATATAATTGGAATAATACTATATATAAATGTACAAATACAAATTTCAACTTCTTCTTGATATTACAGTATATCATTATTTTTTTATATATCATTGTAATTAAAAAATATAATTAAAAATAAACATAATGAATAAATCCCATACTAATATTATCCTTTTCAAATTCATCCATTTAATAGATATCATTTTAGTTGTATTATTGTTATCATCATCATGCATTACTACAGCAATCGATGCAAAAACGAATGCCAATATAAATAGACAAAGAAGGAAAGGGAGCCAACGAAGACATGGCCCATCCAGTGGTCCGAATTTATCAAAAAAGAGAAAACCTATACAAATTAGTTTTACGAAATTTAATATACATAATCAAATCCAATCCCCCGAATCACGAATATTCAAAACATTTAATGTATATGAAAAAGAAAACGTTCAAAAATTATGTAACAATATGTTTATAGATGCATTTTTTAATAATGATCATATCGATGATGGTGATGATAACGATGATATCTTTGATCAATATTCAAATGATAAAGCAACGTTTATAAGTAAAAATATTGAAAAATGCAATGACCATATGAAATTATTTTTGAAAATTTTATTAATATCAGAATTATCATCAAATGGAACAAGAAGGATACAGATCATTTATCAACTGAAATCGATGTTAAAATATTAAAAATTGATTGTGAAGGATGTGAATTTGACGCATTTTTGTCAAGTTTAAATGTTATACGTACGTATAGACCAGACATTTTAATTGAAGTCTGTCCTTATGTATTTACACGTTGCCATACCACCTTGAAAGATGAACAAGCGGTATGGAATAATTTGTATAATTTGAAATATAATATATACATATATTTTCATGAAAGAGATATTCCGTTGGATTTTAAACGGAATGAAAAAATTAAATTGAAGTATTTTAAAGAAACGTTACTTGTAACACCAGTACCATTAAATAATCATAATGATTTGAAAATTATATCAAAGTGGATAGAACGTGAGAAAGAAACAAATGCGTGTTTTCAATTGTACATCACAAAATATCATTTAACAAATGATGAAGATGATGATCAAGGAGCCAGGGAAGATGAGGAAGAAATGGAGAAGGAGAAAAAAATGATTTCGGCGGATGATGGAAGGGATAGCTCTGTAAATAATAATTTTAATAGTAATAATGAATTGTAAAAAAAAAGGGAAAAAATATAGTGACTGAAAAAATTGTCTCTAATCTCATTACCAATAATTGTACATCAAAATAACTCCCCCATAACAAAAAATTATACGTATCGAGCACGGAAGGATAGAAACCTACTCAGTGCTTGTAGAGTAATTAGTTTGCAGAGGTGCATTAGAGCTTTACTAATAGTAGCTCGTAGGATAGAATATTATTCTTGCGATATCTTGAGTATTGAGCAAACGAAGCGTATTACTTCGTACTTAACACGGGAAGAGTGTAAAATTATTACGTATATATATAACCTTAGATTTTAACACACCAATAAATTTTACTGTCCATCTTCCCCGCCATTATTAACTTCCACTTCAATATTGATTGTGCCAAAATCTGTAGCTTCATCTTCCCCACGATCTTCATCTAAATCACATAAGGAATCAACCGATGTATTATGTAATAATGATTTTGTATCCTCCTCTTGTTCTTCTTCACTATGCCTACTCATACCACCACTACTATTATTACCATCACCACCATCTTTATTATCAATATTATTCATATCACCAACATCGACATTAATTCCACCATTCGTATTGATTCGTACAGTTTGTCTTAAACTTAATACGAGAACACCAGCTATACTTATTAAACATCCGACGAAAAAAAAGAAAATTTGTGTTCCAGACATTTCACCAATTTCATCAAAGAACACTAAACCAGAAGCTGTACCAAAGATAATCCAATATGTTTGGTAAATTGGTATCACTTGCAAAGAGTCGTAATATCGCAATGCCGTATTTAAAAATGACACATTGCCAAATAAACCTAAAATCACACCGATTAAAATTAAATACATCTCGTAATAGACCCATATATTCTCCCCTGCACCCCAACTTTTTAAAAGTTCCATCGCTTGCTTGGCAAATAATATCGCATGGCCACCAATAACACCAGCTGTGCCTGCATAACATATACATTCAATCCGTGAATAAAACATTTTTGTCTGTTCATCTAAACTAGTATCATTAATTCTGTTGTTTTTTTGTATATTTCGCAACACGTATAAATGTGAACATATGAAAATTGGTACAAAAATGGCATATGCAACCATTCTTGGTTCGCGATACAATTGTCGTACATCTTCCATGGAGTATGATGGTGTGTAATGATCTGCAAAGGCAACTGTTAATGTGGTGCCAGAAAATATAATAAAAACCGATATAATCTCTCGTTTTCCTGGTTGCTCACCGAAACATTTTGCAACTAATATATTCCATACCAATACCAATGCAGCTAATGGTGTTAATAATGATTGTGGGGCTAATCCATATGCAACAAAATCAACTAAACTGCCAGTTACTAGAAATACTAAACCTAAAACCCATTTCCATTGTAAATATACTGGTTTCGGATCATTGGACAAATCATTTTCATTAATACTTAACTTTTGTAAATTAAATGCAACACTAGATAATGCACTGAAAATGGTACATAATAAAAAACCGACATACCAATAAACATATTGTCCAGGTCCTTTATAGTCAAACGGGAAACAGGAGGTTTGTGTTGATAATGTATGCGTATCACGAGCTCGTTTGATCAAATTGCTCAATATGGTCACGTTCGTATGGGGACAAGATGATTTTAAACTATTAAGTAATTCGTCATCTTTATCACATAAACGCATTGAATGAGTTCCAGATTCACATACTGGAAATACCATAAAACAAGAAAATCGTATTAACGTCTCGTTACACGTTTTGATCTTTGGTACTCCTTTTGTACCCATTTGTTTTATTACATGTTTATATATTTCTTCTGCCATCCAATCAGATGTATCTAGATTTTCTGTTACCGGGCAGCTTTTCCAATTAAAATTTGGACAAAAACCTACTTTATCTGCTTTGCTACGTCTCCCGGACCATTTTACACATTCACGTTGACAACGATATGCAGCGTTAGTGGTATGATGATGAAGAAGATAGATAAATAATAGAAAAAAAAAAGATGTATATGTTGTGGTTGTACTTCTTCTACTTCTTATATTCTTGTTTCCCTTTACACACACTATCAGTTCCATCCTTAACTTATTCAATCAACCCAAAAATATTAACGATACTAATTGGATATCTGTATAGATAGAAATTTATTATAAAAAAGTGTATCATAAATATGGAATAATGTTGATAGACGACGGACTATAAATAAATATATATATATTGATATTATAGCCAGATATTATATAGTTAGTAATCCTGTTAAAAGATCTAGCAACTACTGTATGCCTGGTATGCACCTATTATTATTTTTATTATTATTTTATTTGAAATAATATTTACTGTATATTGAAACTAGTGGATTTCAAAACCAATTTAAGTACTAAAATTTACTATACTAATTTATGTATAAATATTTGGTAGAGAGGTAGTTCCGATAGTCCGATAGTGTACCTACTTAAGAAAAAAGTCGTCACGTCATTATTAGATTAAGCTATTTTTTAACACATTCCAACTACCACCAGTGGTATTATACAGTGCTGTGCCCTCATGGCTGGCCCAGCTGGCCCAGCCCAGCAGGCCTAGCTACTACTACTAATAAAAAATATTATTATATATTCTACGAGGTTCGTATATATGGTCTAATATACGCTATGCATAGAAAACATAAGCCAAAATGGTAGATATATGAGGCAATAAGTCAATATAAATATCTGTATGATAAAAATATAAGACGAATATATAGGCAAATAACAATATCAATTTTGATTCTCTTTTAATTAAGTATATGTGAATGTATCTGTATTTTTAAGGCATGACGAAAAATGAATGAATTAATAAATAGTGACAATGAAGATATTTTTTCAGCTGTAAATGATATAGAAAATGTATATATAAAACTAGGGCGTGAGTTGGCAATAAAAGAATTGGAAGATAAATTAATTGATTCCAACGCATATTCAACAGGTGTAAATTATGGTAATAATTTAGGAGAAGAATTCGGATTTTATTATGGTGTCGCAACAACATTTGAAAAAGAACTTAAAAATTTAGACTTAGCTGATAATAATTCAAGAAAAAACAATAATAGCAATAATAAATTGCTTTCAACTACTACACAGCGTCGAACCAGAATATTACATATTATCAATAATTTGAAATCAAATATACAACAATTATTATTAGAAAAGCCATCAAATGGAGATTTTGATAAAAAAATTATGGATATTAAATTTTTGTATAAAAAATTTTCTGCCTTATTATTGATTAAAGATAAATCAATTTTAATATTTGTAAATAAGAATAACAGCACAAACAATAATGATACAAATGCCAATATTAAAAATATGAATAATAATTATAATGATAATCAAAAAAACAATGAGGGTATTGGTTCATTAGATTTTTAAATAAAATAACAGCGTAGGTAGGAGAGAGGTATCGTAAAATATTATATTATTTTAAATATGTGTAAAACTGACCTGGTATCATATCATATGATACGAACCGTATAATTCTTTTGACGGAATTGTCATGGGTAGAAATAAAAAATTAATTTTTTATTTTAAAATATAAATAAAATCTTTAAATTATTATATATCTCATAGTGGGGATATAATTTTTACATGGCACACGCCCCTGTAATTCCAT
>LT649298.1:0-42844 GCA_900128395.1 Stramenopiles sp. TOSAG23-2 | reverse complement strand
GGCGTATACCTTGCAAGACAATGGTAAAAAACAAAAATAATGATAAAGGTACAGAAAATGATCTTGAAGGGAAAAAATCCGATTACTGTTATTGTAATTACAACAATTTTTTTATCCATTTGTGTCGAATTAATTGTATTTGCTGGATATGTTTTTATTTACAAAAAACGTCGTAATGTGGTAAAGTTTTTTAGTCTCTCCAATATTGAAGTTAGCGATGATCCTGAGGATGAGGATGATATCGATGTTGTTGTTAAAAGAATGGTGAAAAATGTAAATGTTGTTGAACGATATACCGATGCATAGAATGGGGCAATGGGTGTCCAGTATTAAATATAATTATTAGTTAATAATTAATCATTATTTAATATTTAATATATATATATATTACGCATGCATGTAATATAATGATGCATGTGTTATAATTTATTAATTAATAATAAGTAATAAATAATAATTCATAATCGATAACCATTACATAAACATAAATATTTATATACACATCTCTTGAGCGTGGAAGAATACGCAGAGTTGCGGATTGTTTTTTGAGCAGAATGTAAGAGTATTGACGCGAGAAAAAAACCTTTGAACCATTTAAAATAAAAGAAAAAAAATATGAAATTACCAACATACAACATATTATTTTTTATGGTCACGATATGCGTAGGCACGGTGGGTGCGCAAACGGAGTGGGACTGTTCCAGCCCTCAAATATCTGGTGCTTTTTTCCTGAGTTCAGATTGTGCGCTAAGTGTTGGGGATTGCGTTGTTGGGCGTTACACTCACCAAAGTTCAGTATGTATCAACAGTAGTAGACTAGAAATCAATGGCACAAAGTTAGGAAAAGACTTAGCAACAATATCAAGAGCGGATACCTCCACCAAGCATCGCTTTTTTACCGTTTTTGAAACTGGAAAGCTAATTTTAAGAAATTTAAGGCTTACAGGGGGTGATACAACTAGTCTCTCGTCGTGTGGATATTGTTGGATGGGTAGTGCCGTTTATATTGCCGGACCCACAAGTGTTTTATTGGCTTACAATAGTATTTTTGATAATCATAAAGCTGGGCGATGTGGGGGTGCGATTTACGGACGCGGTTCTGCTACTCTTAATATAGAATCTTCAATCGTAGAAAAAAATTGGGCAGAGCACTGTGGTGGTGGGCTTGCTATTTCTGGTGCCAAATTGACCATGGTAAACTCGGTTGTTTCTGAAAATAATGTAAGCGCTGGCCAAGGTGGTGGTTTAGACTGTCGTTCTAGCGCAGAATGCGTTTTTAATGCGACTATTATTACAAAGAATGAAGCAACAAAAGCAAATTCGGGTGGTGGATTTCATTGTTATGACAAATCGAAATGCTATGTCAATGAAAGGTCTGTTGTCGCAAATAACCAAGGTGTTAGTTATCCAGGAGCACTGTCGACCGCAGAAAGTGTAATTTCAACCGATGGTACTTCATACATAACGCTTCCATGTCTACCGGGAACATATGGAACAAAATTGCCAACTACTATCATGACAGCGAGCAATCGACATACTCAACCCTCATCCACAGGCACGTGTACCTCCTGCCCAGCTGGAAAGTTTGGCAATTTAATTAATAAAACAACGGAAGCCGAAGGTTGCCCATCAACTTGCCCTATCGGTAAATATGGAGCAGTAGAAGGAAAGACCTCCGAGACCGATGCATGTCCCAAGCCCACATGCCCCATTCCCACCAGCGGTTCCGCCACTATCACCGGCGATTGCATCCTCTACAACCAAATCCATGTTACGGGCAAATTAAACGTCACGGGTATCCCAGATGCCCAAGGAAACTTGCCAAAAATCATCGGCGGAGGGTCCAACCGATTTTTCAAAGTCGAGAGTGGCGGGGAACTGGTGGTGAAGTATTTGAACTTGACGGGGGGGGAGCATACAAGTGCAGCAGTGCGAACTGCAGAAAATTATTATATTGCAAACGACGCTGTGAAAAGTAGTATGAGTGTCGAAGGGGGTACCAATAGTGTACAAACCGATGCAAATGGTGTTTTAACGTTCGACGGAAATGGTTACATAGACACAGGCATACATTTTCATGCCAATAAACTGAGGTCAATATCGTTCTCCATGAAAATTTCTAGCAACCATGCGAGTACGCATTTCAGGGAAATTGTTGCTAAATCTAAGACCAATTATGGTTTTGAAGTATTGTTGTTACAACAAAAAATAAGATGTTATTTAATGGGAAGTCTTTCGGGTGATTCTATTGCCTCTGGCAATGTATCACTTGATGCCTGGCATGAAGTTGTATGCAACCATACCGGTAATGGCGGAACGTTTTCATTGTATGTAGATGGAGTACACATGGGCACAAAGGATGCCCCAATAACAATTGCAGATGCACCAGGAAATATTTTAGTTGGCGATTGGTCTGAAGGTACTCGAAAATATATTGGACAATTAAAAGACGTAACATTATCTTTTGGGGGGGGAATTGTCGCTGACACAGCAGACGTTTATTTCATCAATAGCTACTATGACGGTTCGTTCGAAGGACAAAAGCCTTCTGATTGCTCCGCCACCCCAACCCAGTGCGAAGACAATGACTACCCAGCTTCCTACGTGTGTGCAGACAAACCCAACCAAAACGAAGGAGTATTATGTAAACCGCCCTGCAACATTCCCACCTCTGGACGATTCACTATCTCGCAAGATTGTATTCAGGCAACGCAAATCACCGTGGTTGATTTTTTAGAAGTGGTTGGGATTCCCAGCGCGGATGGAAGATTGCCCAAAGTGCATGGAGGTGGGTCGAATCGTCTTTTTTATGTAAACGGGGGTGAATTGGTGCTAGAGAGTTTGGAGTTGACTGGGGGTATCAACAGTCACAGTGGCGGGGCAATTCAATGTGATGGTGTGTTGAAATTAGACAAATGTGTTTTAGATAAAAATGTTGCTGGTCAGGGTGGAGCTTTGCTTATAGGAAGCTGTACATTGGTGAGCGTGGATACAATATACTCAAATAATGTTGCGAGGTCGAATTATACATATTATCCCCCAGGAACTGGTGGGGCAATTAAAAGTTGGGAAGACGGAGCTTTCGAAAATTACATTTACATTCTGGGACAAGGTTCTTCATTCACTGGCAACAAATTAGTAGTTAGTGAAAGCGAAACAAAATCTGGCGAGGCAATATCGTTGTGCTGTTCTAAGTCCAAACTGCATCTTATAAATATAAATGACAATACTTTCGAGGACTTATCCGACATTTCATTCACCAACGGAGCAGCCCTCCAAAACGTCAACGCCGACAACCCTTTGTACACCCAATACTGTGTAGACAAGCCAAACAAAGACGAAGGTGTGGTCTGTGAGAATCTACCCCCGCCGTGTTCCATTCTACGAGCGGGAAATTTTACCATCACCAGCGATTGCGTCATGTACTATGAAATTGTCGTGACGGAAAAATTGAATGTGACGGGAGTGCCAAATGCTGAAGGGGTGCTGCCAAAATTGATAGGTGCGGGTCACAACCGTCTCTTTAAACTCGAGAGCGGTGGGGAACTGGTGTTGAAGAGTTTGAACCTGACGGGTGGAGTGGGGAGTGGTGGTGCTGTGCTCATCAGCGGCACTAGTTCCAGACTTTACGCGAACAAATGCCTTTTCTTTAATAATCAAGCAATGCAAGCTACTGGCGGGGCAATTTCTGTAGTAGAAAATGCTGTAGGGCAAATCTTTAACTCAACAATTAGGAACAATCAAGCCACCGGTCGTGGTGGCGGTATCTTTATAAGCAATGGAAATGTAATCTTAGGAAACGTCAATTTAACCCAAAACATGCAGACGGATGCAACTAGTCTGTACGGAGGAGGAGGAATATACCTTATGCGTTCGGCGGTTTTGACAGCTTATGATTCTTTCTTTCTACTAAATGAGGCAAGTAACGGGCGTGGACATCAGATGATGACTAAAGGACCAAATCAGGGGACCCCATCGATTACACTGATTAACGCTGAATTTTCATATGTAAATGCAACGGGAAAACAGTTTTTGGGGGAAAACATAAGTGACCATCAAAGTGCATCTTTGTTCATCCCTCCCACCAGATGCACCCCGACCCTGTGCGTCTCCAATGGGTACACAAACCCCATCTGCGTCAACAAACCCAACCCGAATGAAGGCGTCATATGCTTTGTCGGATGTCAGCCAGGAAAGTATGGAGCCAACGTATCCGCCTGTCACGACTGTCCAACAGGTACCTATGGAACCAAGGCGGGCAAAATTCTGGAGTCAAAAGCATGTGTAAGCTGTGCTGTAGGGCGATACAACCCTTCCACAGGTCAAACCTCCTGCTTGCTGAAATGTCCTGGTGGAAGGTATGGAAATGTCACAGGAGCTTCTTCTGTAGACAAAGGATGTCTGAACACATGCCCGTTGGGTCGGTACGGAGATGCAACAGGTAAAACCACCCTTGAAGAAGTTTGTGAATTTATATGCGAACGTGGAAAGTATGGCTCCCACATTGGTCAGACCTCTGAAAGTGACTGTTTGGTCTGTCCGGATGGTTTTTATTGCAGCAACGGTTTGAAAACCCCATGTCCATCAGGCAAATATGGCAAAAAAATATCCAATTTAGTTGAAAAAAGTCTTGAATCTAGCGCTTGCGTAGACTGTCCAGTGGCTAGATTTGGAGCGTTCACGGGTCAATCGGTAATGGGTTCTGCCTGTCTCGCCTGCCCAGCAGGAAGATATGGTAACGAACCTGGCATGTCGAATGCAACGGGAACGGTGGAAAATTATTGCCCCAATACATGTCCTCCAAACCAGTATCTGGAAAACAGACAATGCATTACCTGCCCGGTGGGATGTCGAATGCAACGGGAACGGTGGAAAATTATTGCCCCAATACATGTCCTCCAAACCAGTATCTGGAAAACAGACAATGCATTACCTGCCCGGTGGGGGCATTCTGCCCAGGAGGCACGGATGCTTCCGGTATCTTGGCTTTGACAGGGTACTGGCGCGTTCCAAATTCGATTGACTTTATACCCTGTTTGTATGCATGTGCCTGTTTAGGGGCTGTCAACCCGCACGGAAAATGCCAAGACCCAGTGGTGAAAAATGAAAATCATCCAGAAGGTTGTCATGAAAGCTCTGGATACCGTGCTAATTCTACTCTATGTGCTGATTGCTTGCCTGGATACAGCCGAGATGGGACGGGAAAATGTAAACAATGCGGCGAGCGTGGACTGAACAAAACGCTTCCTTTTGTGTTTGGGTTTATGTTGCTCCTATGTCTTCTATTTTTGGTATGGACGACGGTGGTAAAACGTGGTGGGGCATTTAAAAACTCTGATGGTGCGAAGAAAATCTTTATTTCCTTCCTCCAGCTGGCTGCGCTGTCTACAACCATGCAGATTCCATGGCCTGGCAACTATTTAGCGGTCTTTAAAGTTCAAAGCATGCTTTCTTCAGTGGGAAAAGAGTTTATTGATGTTCGTTGTGCAATGGACGAGCCTATCTCCATTGCAGCTGTAGAATATTACAAGACACTTGCTTATGTACTTCTTCCCCCTGTGTTGGCATGCCTGTCTGTGATAGGTTGGTGCACTTGCGGTAGAGTGATTCACGCATCAAAACGGCGAGCAATGCTAACAGGCACCATTGTACTCTTGTTATATTTGGTCTATCCATCCATTTGCTCCAGTGTGTTGTCCTTGTGGAGATGTCAAGAGGTGAAGGGGGTTGGCTCCATCTTCATTGTTGACCCAGAAACCTTGTGCGATGATCCAACCCATCAAGCATGGGTATGGGGAGTCGGCGTACCCGGTATTCTGGGCTACGTCATAGGGCTGCCATTGGCTTCCGTAGCATTGCTCTACAAATTTCGTAACAAGCTAAACGAGCCGAGGACGCGCATACGTCTAGGATTGCTCTATGATGGGTTTAAGCGTGAAAATTACATGCACGAAGTGTGGGTGGTCGTCAGAAAGGTATCTGTTATTGTCATTGGCATCTTCGTTGGAAAGCTACAAGTCTTGCTGTCTATAGGTGTGGTGGGTATGTTGTTGGTGCACACGGTGCTGGCACAACCTTTTCAGACAAAAATGCTGTCGCGGTTAGAGATATTGTTACTGACTTGCTGCTTTCTGACCTTGTGGATTGGTGGAATTTTCGTCGTTTATCCGCAATGCCGGTCAGAAGAGTCGTTGGCGCACTATATCTGTCTCGTCGGGGAGGCAGTTGTTCTGGCAATGAACATTATCTGTTCGTTTGTAGGATTGGGTACATATGTATGGCTTTCGTGGATGGAGAATCGCGGCAGGCTCACTGGTTCGGCAAAAAATGTGTGTGCTACCATCGCTTCTTGGCGCATTTGCCGCCCTTGTTGCAGTAAAGGAATTGGAATATGGTTACGAGCTTCGCAGGTTGAATGGGTTACCAATCCATTGGATAAAAGTGTTGAGTTGAATGAAATTGTCCGTTCCAGTATGGTTGGTGGTGAAAAAGAATATATTTCCGTGCTAAAGGATGAAAATAACAAGCTGCGAGATGAAAACAGTAAGCTACTGGATGATATTAAAGAGCTACGGGATGATATTAAAGATCTACGGGATGATAACAAAAGCCAAGCAAAAGATATGCAAATCCTACGAAAAAGACTAACCAAACAAAGGTTAGAAGAAGAATGGGAAGATAGTAGTCTTACCAGGGAGTCAATGATGATAGTAAAAAATCCAATGCTAAAGTAGTAAATATACGAACGTAATATTTATAAAATACGACGTACTCTCTGTATTTAAATTTAATTAGTTACTCTTTGTATTTTTATTAATTTAGTTAACGTCCTTATTCATAGACAATAACATTTAAATATAAAAATTTTCTCTTACATATAATTTAATAATAAAGTTTTTTTTACAGGGTCACTAGTAATATGTATTTATTTAGTATACTTTAATATTCTATAGATAAATCCTCGTCCGAATTTGATGAATTAGATTGACAATTCTTCTCGTTTAGACAAACCACTTCTTTTTCATTCTTAATGTATAAAGTTGTAGATCTGTTTCCTACATTATATATATTATATATATAAATTATATGATATATATAATATCTTCTAATTGGATTTCTACTACATGTAGAGATATACAAACTGCGATTATTAAAACTTGCGCTTATAATAATTGAAATAATCGTTTTGCTTTAAAATGTGCATTTGGTGAGTCGAACAATGCTCTGGTCCAGAACGCCAACACATCCATTTGAATAGTGTTATTTTTTTCATATTTTTTAGTGTTTTTCCACTTTTAAATAGGATCTTAGTCTTGCAAGTCTACAAATGATTATTTTGTTCTTATTGTAATTAGTATAGACACCTATAAAAATGAAATAATATTTAAGGATACGACGAAGTACTATATTCTATTATTTTTTATACTAGTTGAATAAGTGGTTAGTTGTCAAAACCACCTATCAATCGACAAAACTCGACAACTAGACCAACACACTACAACATTCATCTTCAATATATTTTCTTATATATTTTATGTGTGAATAAAATCATGAACTAAAAACACACAATGGTGCAAAGTAAATAGAAATATACAAATCAGTCAAACGTTTATAGAGAAAAAGAAGTTTGATATTATCGTTATTATTTGTTAAAGTAAGAAATAAAAACAGTATACAATTACCTTGTTACGTATATTCATATATATATATATATTTAAATATCAGGTATATAAGCACAGTAAAATAATAAATTTAGTATTTGTAGTATATAAAAAAAAAAATAAAATAAAAAATGGCGTCTTTTAATATATTTGGTCGTGCACCAAAGAAAGTAACCAAAGCAGAAAAGCCAAAAAGTATGGCAGAATCCATGAAAGTAATTGATGATACAATTAAATCAAATGAAAAGCGTGAAGCACATTTAAATACGAAAATTATGCAACAATTAAAATTAGCAAAAGCTAAAAGTGCAAAGGGTGATAAACGTGGTGCAATTTTATGTTTAAAACGTAAAAAAATGTATCAAGCTGAAGTTGATAAAATCAACAATATATTAGCTACTTTGGAACAACAGAAATTCACATTGGAAAATGCAGCTACTAATGCTGTCGTAGTTGGCGCCATGCAAGAATCGAAAGCTGGATTGCAATCAATTACCGCTAGTATGGATGTCGATAATGTCACAGAATTAATGGATGATCTTCAAGAGAATATGGATATGGGAGAAGAGATTTCTAATGCGCTAGGACAACAAATGGGAGATACGGTGGATGATGATGAGTTATTAGGTGAATTAGATGACATGGAGAAAGAATTAATGGAAGAGGAAATGATGAAGCCTGGTGTAGTAGAAGAGAATAATGTCGTCGATCAAATTAATATGCCAAATGTACCTAACGAGAAACCAAAAGTTCAAGACAATAATCTTGATGAAGATGAGGAAGCAGCATTTAATAATTTGATGGCAGAAATGCAGTAATGGAATAAATATTGTGTGGAATCTATGATAATTAGACCACACACACACTTAATAAATCTAAAAATTTCTTTTTTGTGTTTATATTCACCATAATAATTTATTCAAAAAAATTATACTTCGTATATATATATATATATATAAAATTTTTAAATTTTTAATATTCTCATGAAAATTTTTCTTTCCTCATAGAGTTATGTATTAAATATACGAGTACGAAGGTATATAATTTTACACTATCATACCCTTCTACGTTCGTATGTGTATATATATATATAACTTTATTAGATTTTAACCATCATATTTAAACACAGACACACACACACAGAATCTTTGTATCTTCTGGTATATGCATATATTATGTATATATATATAATCACACAGTCTCCTTTTTGATTTATTGACAACATCCAGGACAATTATGCAATGATTTTCGAATATAGATTTCACATTCCGAGGAAAATATTTTTTTACATTTCATGCATTGCATTTGTAATTTATTATCTAATGACATTCCACAACAATAACATTTTCTTCCTAATTCTGAAGTTGTAACTTCTTCAAATGGTTCAATTCCAAATAAATGATGATAACTTCTACATAAATGCGGTGAACTTAGCAAAAATAAATTACATACATTGCATTTGTATGGCAATTCAGTCTTAATATGAGTTTCACATTTTGGACATTTAAATCCATCATTACAATATTCTTCGTTAGGTTGACAGATCACTTTTGTTAGATTTGCATTGTTATTACTATTTGTTGATGACAAGACAATACTGTTATTAGTTATAGTTGGAAAGCCCACTGGAATTCGACGTGCATATTTACCACCATGATCATCCATTATTGGTGGCGGAACTTGTAAATTACTTATTAACATTCTTAAATGTTGTCGATTTAATGCAACTTCATAAGTGCCATCGCTATCCATGGCTATTTTACGACATATGTACATCTCGGCACCTAAACCTATTATATTCACACGTATTTTATTATTAATTAATTTTTGAATTGTTTCCTTTATATCACCTGGATCATTTGTACATAATGCATTTTGTATGATTAAGATTTCTCTTGTGCCATATGGTGGTACACGTTTATGTTCTTCTATTGCTAGCTCTAAAGCATTTTGTAATGATGGGCGTCCTTCACCAGTTGTTCCCAATTGATTTTTAAAAAAATTTCCTCTCAAAGACTTTGCTTGCTCAAAACTTACTTTAACTTCTGCTGTTTGATTTTTCGTTGTAATTAAACCAACTTCAGATAATGGATTTTGATCAAAATAATTCGTTACGAAACCATCTAACTCTTCTTTTAAAACCTGCAATCGTGTTGGCTTCAAATCGTTACTAACGACACTTTCCGACAGATCTACAATAATTTGCAAATAACGTATGATACCACGTCTAATATTTTGTGGAACATTTGCTTTTTCTAAAGTTCTTTTCCTTTTCAACCGTTCATTTTGATAAAGACTTTCCTGCGATGTGACTGCTTGCAACATGCCATTTACATCTTCCACATTTTCCCATGCATGGTCTGATTTTTTCTTTGTCTTTTTTCGTATCATATTGTTAGTGTTGTTAGTATTCATCTTTGCATTATATATACCAATCGCGATGATTGTCCAAGTTTTGTTCTCAAAGTTTTTCAAATATATATACAGTATATATATACATCGACTATGTTGATATTATTTTTTTCCCTGGATTATTATGGATGTCAATGTCCCTAAAAAACGAGCTAAAATTCATTTTTTTTGTTTTTTTGCACTCGCTTTTCGTCTCTTTTTTTTGGCACATCATTTTTAATCATTTTAATTCAACATTTTAGTCGTCTGCGTCGTCAGACGACTCTTTCTCGAATTCAACAATCGTATTTCCTTTGATGTACTTTTTATAATAGAATATAGACCTTCATTTTAAGGGAGAAATATTTGGTGCTAATTTGTACTGTGTAGTATACCACTGGTAGTAGTACTGTGTTAATCCAATAAATACGTATTTAGTTTTGTTTTTTGAAAAGCACCGCGTGTGTGTGCACGTGTGATGTGTAATAATATGAAAAAAGTACTGAAAAAATGTGTCCAAAATAGATTGAAAATATAGATAGGTTGTTAAACAATGGAAAAAAGATAGATTATGTATGTTCTCTAAATAGACGACAACAATCATATCATAAAACATCGTCACTATCAGGCAATTATCAATAATAATGAATCAAGAAATGTACGGAAACAATACTACGACAACAACTCCTCTTCAAAATCTTTCATGACTTCCTCTGCAAATTTTTCATCATCAGTTTTACTAAAACCACCCTCGGGATTTATCAATACATGTGTTAAACCTTCAACGACTATATAAAATGCATCTCCTGGATCTCCTTGACGAAATACAATTGAGTTTTTTTCATAGACTTTCATTCGAATGTTAGCACAGATATCATCCATTGCATCTATTGATACTTGTCCAGTATGAATAGCTTGTCGAAAAAATTTAACAGATACAACAAAATCTTTAATGGCATTGTTTTCTTCTATGGTACGTTGGTTCCTTTTTTTTTTCATAACATGTTTTATGTCAAATATTTTTGGGGGCATTTCATCAAGTACTTCATCAACTGACATGGATTGACGTACATCCATATAATGTTCTGAAATATCACTATCACTTTCATTTCCATCATGGTTGTTTATTTCATCTATTATTATAGGTTTTTGCTTGGATATTTTTTGTTCCTTTGGGGAAGTATTTTGTTTCATTGTTTTTATATTCTTGTATGGATATTGTTTTGTTTTGTTTTGTGGGGTGTCAGTATTTATATGTTTGGATATAGTCGTCTAGTATGGTTTTTATTTATGGATGTTATTAATTGAATAATTGAATTAATGTATTATAATATAATAGTACACATTAACATATAAAAAAATAATACCTGGTAAAGTAGTTGAAGAAGAATGTGTATAACTGATTTATTTATAGTACCATAGTATTACCAGGTGGTACAGTAGGTACAGTAGCTCGCTAGTGTCCTTCCTGGCCTTCTCCTATTAATATTATTCCAGTCCTATACCAATATTAAATATTATTTCTTCTAAGATGATATCAAAAATCGGAAAAAGTGTAAAAGATATATATATTTGAGGCGATTAATTCTTTACAGCTGCACATCTGGTTAGACAAAAACCAGAAAAGTCTTATGTGTAAATAAAAATATCTTTTCTATGTATATAAAGGTACAAAGAGATATATACAATATCTATACATTCTTCATCCTTTAGGATCACATATACAACTCCAAACAAAATATTAAAGTTAAACCACACACACACAACACAATGTCTAATAATAGCAATATGAAAGATATGTTAAATGGTGATGCAATACCGTTTGTAATACCTCAAGAGCCACTAAATCCAATAAAAAAAATATTGCGAACTCCAGAAGAACGATTTGAAGGGTTAAATTTACCATATCAACCAAATTATATCCATTCACACACACATGGTACTGTACGAATCCATTATCTGGATGAGGGTCCAAAAGATGCAAAAGAAACATGGCTTTTAATGCATGGTGAGCCATCATGGTCATTTTTATATCGGCATATGATTCCTATTTTAACAGCAAAAGGTTTTCGTTGCATTTGCCCGGATTTAGTTGGTTTTGGCAGGTCCGATAAACCTGCGGATAGAAACGATTATTCATACGAAAGACAAGTAAATTGGATGACGGATCTTGTAGTTGGTTTGAAATTAAACAATGTTAACATCTTTTGCCAAGACTGGGGTGGATTGGTTGGCTTGCGTGTAACAGCACGTTTACCCGAACGTTTCTTGAGGGTTGTTGTGTCAAATACTGGAATGCCAATTGGTGGTGGAGTAGCAACAAAACCATTTAAATTTTGGGCATCGGTTGTATCACAGCAAATGCCTGACTGGGGAGAAATGATGGCAGGAGCTGTGTCAGGAAGGAAACTTACTGATTATGAGAAAAAAGTTTATAATGCACCATATCCAGATGAATCATATAAACCAGCAACAAGAATATACCCGCAGCTGGTTCCACAAACAGATGAACATATGTCAGTAGAAGAAAATAAAGGTGCATGGAGACGTGTATTTTCACGATTTACAAAACCATTAATTACAATATTTGGCAAACATGACAACGTATCAACTGGTGGAGAAAAAATATGGATAGCAAATTGCCCAGGGGCGAAAGGCCAAAAGCATAAAATTATTGATGCAGGTCATTTTGTTCAAGAAGATGCACCAGAATTGATGTGTGAATTATTGATTGAATTTGTAAATGATAATCCAGTTGAATACAATCCTCCATTTGCAGAATTTAACAGTCGTTTATAATATGCAATATAATTGGCATTTGCACGACGTATATATATTATTTTTCTCTTACTCATATATTATATAAATTTCTTTTACTCCCGGAAATTAACATCTCAAATCAATACATTATATATATTTAAATAAATCTCGGCACACACCAATATTTTGTTGTGTGTATACGTATATTTTTTTAAAAAACTAATACGAGTCGTATACCTCTCGGATATTATAAGCCTTTTGGTAATGAAAAGAAATTTGATATATACACAGAATCTTACTGAGGGGAGGATATACATTTAATACGACCGTATATATTTTTTTAAAGCGCGAGTAATCTGAAATTATTATATTTTATTGAAAAATATTTTTTCAATTAATTCTTCTTTTTATCTTGTAAAAGCACTGCCACACTCATTCCATTTCCAATAGACACAATACTTTTTTCAACAATTAATTTAATGTCATAATCAATTGATTCATTAGATATGTGTACACGATGCATTTTACCATCTTGTAACAATGCTAATGCTGGTAATAGAGCGACTGCTGGACTTGCCTCTCGCCCAATTATTTGACCTCCCGTCACGATTGTTGTAGTGGTGTTTGTCATCATTTCTGATTCTTGAACATCCATATTATTGCCATTCATCCATGCTGGAATAGTCAAACCTCTCCCTCTTCCTCTGCCAACTGATGATGTGGAAGTTGGGGGAGAAAATTCTTCTTCTTCTTTCTGATTCAGTGATGTAGATAGCGCAGACTGATCACATTCAACACTATTCAGGAACATGGCGATCTCACGTGCAGTTGTTTCAGTCGAAGTTTTCTGTCCATCATCTTCTTCAATGTCCATTTTATCATTATTACTACCATTATTATTATTTGAAACGTTTTTAGTGTCATTTTGTATTTCTTCTTCAGCAGATGGCACTTTTCCCAGAACAATACCACCATCCACCATCCAAGCCGGTTTGTTGCTTACACCTCTTCCTCTACCGATGACATTGCTTGTTGAAACACCGTGTGGCATAACACCAATATCATTTATAGTCGTATCAACATTCGTAATAGTAGGAGAATTACTGTCATTAGTATTGTCATTACTATCAATACTAGTAGTGCCTTTTGTTGTGATCCCAGAGACCCTAGTAGCAGCATCACTACTTCCATCACTAAGCATCCAAGCAGGTCTATTGTTTACACCTCTTCCTCTACCAACACTACTTGAAGGAATTTCCTCTGGCTTTACACCTATTGGTACACCTGCCATCTTGTCCTGTATCCAAACTGGAATGGAATTCCCACCCCCATCAGCACGTATTTTTTTACTTTGTTGTTCTTCATCTTTTGTTTCATTATCCAATACTTCATCATCCCTTTTCCGCTTTTTGTCTCCTCCGGTGCTTTCTTCTTCTTCTCCCATGACATCATTTGGGTCTACGTAATTAAAATATCGTCGTGCAAACTTATTAAATTTATGCTTATCATTTACATAGTACAATAAATTCAGTAATTTTGGTGTTGGTGGTACCAATTTACGAGGCAATCTTCTCAGTAATTCTTCAGTTAATTCAGCAACATAATCTTCTGCGTCACCTTGTACTTTAATAGCTGTACTACCTAACCATGCACACCAACATGGTTTTCGTATTGGTAAATCGTTATATATACGATAAATTCTAAACAAGTTTTCACATCGAATGAATTTCAAGGGAATTTTCACACCAATAGCCGATGATGATTGATTACCTACCAATTGTTGGTCTTGATTATTCATGTAAATATCAACGACTTTTTTTAAATGATACAACTCATTCGGGAGCTCCATTGTTTGACCTTCACTCTTAATGCCGACAGAAAAATATTTTTTATCATTCAAACATGGTAAATCTAAGACACGAATAATACTCCAAGCACTATCAATGCTAAGTTTTGAACTATTGTTGTTGTTGTTCATATTATTAATAAATTTATTATCAATGCTTGGTAAAACAACTTTCATGATTTTTTTCTCTTTCAACACGTCCTTTAGCAACAACTCGACCTTCCAATTATTATTTACATAGACTCTAACCGCTTTTGATTTAATTTCTTCAAAATCAACCCATTTATAATTTCTTTCTTTCTTTGAATACAAACAAACTTTCAAATTTCTAAAAATTTTTGTTGGCGGTTTTCGAAGTCTAGCATTATTATCATTATAAAGCAATTTTTCTAATGCCATGGAATAGCCAATTGATATGCCAGGAACTTTATCTGGCAAAGGCATCGTTTCAAACATCCAATTTAAATATGATTCACATTGATCACTTGTTGTCCAACATTTTAAGTCTAGGATTGGGGATATTTTATGTGCAATGGAACTTAATGGCGTCTCGCTTAAATCTACTAACCATTTTGACTCAATCAACGCATTTCTTAGTTCAATTTGCTTCTCTGTTCCTCCAACATTTTGTCCCAAGGAATTTTTCCTACCACTACAACATCGAAGGGTTGACAAAAGCACGAGTTCACTGTTATCTTTTTTTTCCTCAACCGATGGTGCAGAATATAAATATGGTAGTAACGCAGTTTTTTTACTTTTTATTTTGATAAGTAACTTGTCTTGTGCAGATAAAATATGGGTGTCATCTTCTTTAAATAAATTTAACCAAATTGATGTAATTTCTTCAACACTTAAAGTTGTAGATCCAACTGCTTCTACCCTTTTAGCAAATGTCAAAAATGATTCCATAGGACTAGGTGGATTTTTAGATTGGAATTCCACAATTTCATACAATTTGCTTTTTAATAAAGAGTGTAAAATATTGAAAGGTAAATCTATTTCCTTCAAGTGTGATATCAGTTTTTCCCGAGGTTTAACAAATTGAGCAGCAGGTGGTGAGACAAGCGTAATTTTTTGATTCTCTTCTTTAACTGGTACCCATGAATTATGAATTAGCCTATCAATCCATTTTGCATTATCTCCTGAATCAAGTATCGAAACACCAGGTTTCTTCGGTGGTAAGTAAAATATTCGCTTTCTAGTAGGTATGCTTTTTGTATTTACTATCAAAGGTATTGGAACACTCCCATCTGTTCCAGTATCTAATATTCCATCAACACATGGTCTTAATTCACGGCGTATGCGTATTTGCTTTCTATTTTCATTTAAAAACCCCTCAAACTCAAATATATCCAAATCTAATTCAAGATATCCAAGTAAAGATGCAAAAGCATTAGCTGCTACAAGAAGTTGTCCAAGCCCATATTCATCTTTGTTAGTGCTACTGCTACTGTTATTATGTTTTCTATCCTTGCTGTCTGCACTCACTTTCTTCCTTTTTCGATTTATTACTAGTTGGGTAGAAGTTTGTTCTAAAAACCAAATGAATATATCAGCAAAATCAATATCAATATCAACCCTTCCCGTTTTATGTGATAAATTTCCAAGACCATAAGGTAAAGTGACTTCTTTTTTTGATTTTCTAATCTCAATTTTTTCCTTTGCAGCTCGTTTTGTTTCCGTCAATTGACGCTTGCTGTAACTTTGTTTTATTGGAATTAATTGCAAACCATCATTAACATGTATATGCTTAAATAATAACAACCAATCAACACTTGAGCTATATGTAAAATACACATCACTGACAAAATTTATAGCAATTGTAGACGAGCGGGATGGAATATCTTTAATATTATCCCAAAAAATTTTCAAATCTTTACTAGATTTTGTGCCATAAATTGGCGATAAAAACGCTTTATGACCATGCACTAGTTTGTACGTTTCCTTTGTTGTATCAATATTGCATAAGACATATTTTATTGTCGAATTACGTTTATATTTAAATATAGTAAATTCAATTAGAGTTTTTGCCAATGACGCATCAATTGTCATATCTCTGGATGAAGCAATGTGTTCAAATAAAGAATCAATTAAATCAATGGTTTGAACTTCCGATTTAGAGTTTTCAGTAATTACATTTAAGAAAATTGACATGTATTTCTTTACATGGAAGTTCGTATAAGAAGATGATACTGAATCAGATACAATCTTATTCATTTCAGTCCACAATTCTTGATGCACCATAGTAGGCTCTCTAGGCTTCTTTGGTTTAGTACCTATTTGTGCTCTATTGCTTCTATTATTTGGATTGTATCCACCACGCCTTTTTCCTTTCTTATTGTAATAATTTCTTCTATTATTGTTATTATTGCGCCTGTTCCGCTCCTCCTCTTCGTTGTTATAACGACGAAGGTCTTGGTTATACTTTTCAAGTTTTTCGACATAATCCTTTGGCCTTGTGATATACTTTTGCAAAATTTGTTGTTGTTCAATTGATAGTTTATGGTATTCGTCATCTGGAAATCGAAGATCGTTACAACTGACAACGTTATTTCCAATGGATGGAAATATATACCATTGTTCTATATTCTCTAGAAAACTTCCGATATTGCTTGCACTACTACTATTACTTTCATTTTTGTCAATATCATCATCCATCACCATATTTTTCACGATTGAACTATTGTTCTTAATACCTCCTCCACCATCACCACCATTTACAGTAGCTATTGCTTCTCCAAACGCTACATATAAATCAATAAAGTGACTTACACCATATTTTACAAACAACATAGACAATGATTGAGCTCTAGATTTAAAGATTTCAGGTGTCAATACTCTAATTTTATCAAATAGTGCGCATGAACTGAATGACTGACCTAACGCTACTGTATCAACCGGATGAAAAACAAGCCATGACTTTAAAAAGTTGACATTCAAACTTTTGATAAAACTTTCAGGCAATAGTATACAATTACTCCCTTCCACAAATTCGTACGAATCTATTGTTAATTTATGTTTCTTATCCTCACCGTTGTCATCGATATTTTTACGTACTGGCAATAATTTTGTAGTCAATAGTGCCTTTTCTATTAAATTTAAATTAGTTGGTACACCAATTAATTTCAAAATACATGGTTGATTTTTTCGACTTCTTTCAATATTATCACACGGAAACATTTCGTAAGTTTGTAACAATACTCTTGGATCATTTGTTTCTACATTTTGTTTAATCCAATTCAAGTAATATAATAATAAATCAGGAATTTGTTGTATAAGTTCACGATTCCAATCATTTTCAAAAGAATCTTGTATGTCTTGCCGATCAACAGATAATAGCCAACTGGCTTGTAAATGAAATCCAAATGGCAATTTAATCTTTGTTGGAAGGACGGAATGTAAAAGGCCTCCGCCATTGATATAATTTCTAGTATTATTATTCACATTATTCTTGCTACTATTATTATATTTCTTGCTAACAGATTTTTTACTGCTATTACTATTGTATTTCGGGCGAAGAGGAGCCCCAGACTTTGAGCTCAATTTAAAAAATATACATACCTCTTCCCCATTTGATCCATATTGTTTTTTGGTGTGAGTAGCAAATGCGTTAATCGCGCTATTACCTGGTTTAAATTTTGTTTTTATAAATATCCATTCCGATGTCTTAATTTTCCCCCCATTATTATTTAATTCATGAACTATATATTTTTCTGATGTATCTGAATATGAAACGGCTTGTTTCCCACCATTATCAATATTATTGGCCATAGTCGAATTTGTAACTTGGAATTGTTTTCCATTCCAATCAAGTGTCCATGTATTTACATTCGTATCATTACTATTTTTCAATGCTGTACGTCCAAGTAGCGGTGGACAAGTAAATGGAATATATTGCAAATCTTTTTCAGCTGCGCTGATGCCACCAACACATCTAGATAAATCAAATTGACACCATAAAGCTCTGTCAGCAATATCTCTTTTAACATGTTTATTTTCAATCCAATGTGGCAACATTACCCAGCCATGATTCGATTTCCCTTTACGGCCAGTGTTGTTATCGCTGCCGCTGCTACTACTACTACTACTACTACTACTACTACTATTATTATTATTATTATTGTTGTTTTTACTTTGTGGATTTTCAAATTGAAAACTAAAAGTTCCATCGGATATATGCACACGATGAAAACGCTTATATACAGCTTTAAATCCAATTCCCATAAAACCAACAGTACGATTAGATGTCTTCGTTGATAAACCAACACTAGATAAGCCTATTACATCTAAAGGTGTGAATCTACGCCCATTGTGCGTAACGCGAACAGTCCCACCATTTAAATTGTGCATGCACTTAAAGCTGACAAAAGATGCCCCATCATCAACAGCATTTTGCAGCAATTCAAATAAATATAAATCATTTCTTGGAAATTGTTTTTCCAGGATAAATAAAAACCCACGAACAGAGGGTTCTAAAATCTGTGTTTTGTAATATTCATAAATACCGTTGACAATCTTCTTAGCAACCGGTGAGTGTAAAGTCTTTTTCTTTCTTTCTTCAAGATGATTACGTGCAATTGATTCATTAAAATTAATTTGTCCACTACCAATTGGTACAAATATTGAACTATTACTATTTGCTCTCACCAAAATAAAACTAATTTCTGAAATTTCAGACGCTGTCAATAAAAAATGCTCATTTACAATGCTTTGCGTTAAGTTATTAGATAAAACCTTGTTATTCCCTGAGAATTTGACGTATTTATTTAAAGTCTGGTCGTTTGAATCAACAACTATCCCTAATATTCCATAATCATCTAAAACAATTGTTACTGTTTTATTATTTTGTTGAAGATTAATATCTAATACATGATTTCTAAATGATGAACCTAATTTATTTAATTGTCTTTCTAAATGTGGAGGTGCCCACAATCGTAAAGGAAGAGACATAAATGATAGAAAGATACAAAATAAATAAAATTATATAAAATATATAAAAATATTAATCGAATGTAATTTATTTGATAAGGGTTGCCACTTAACTTGATAATGATAATGATGTTTTTTTTATCGAAGAACAATGTATTATTGAAATTATTATGTATATGATGATTCACTTTTACTCTCTCCACTAACAAATGTACACGTTTTTAAAAAAGAATATATGATGATAGTGAGTTTCTTCTTTCTTCTTCTATTATGATATTTTACGCTAAATTTAAGGGTTTTTTTCATCGATTTGCGTTATCTCTCTGGATTTGCTATTTAGCATAGGATACAACTAGTCTCGTAGACGACTCTTTTTTTAAGGATACAACACTAACACCTGGACTTACACCTTGGCCACCAGGTAACACCTGATTCCGAATTTTTTTTTTTTTGAAATTTGATTTATTATTAGAAATAGAATAATATAAATACAAACAGAGAGAAAGAGAGAGATATATATATATATACAGTGACATAAAGGAAATGACAGAAAATAATATGGCTACAACAACAACCACAAACGAAGTAAAAATAAGTGTAAAATTGACTGCAGACAAAAAGGAAAAGGAGCTGTCTGAATTTGCATTTGTTGGTACAGCTGATGAACGTATACGTAGAAAAGAAGCGGCTGAAACAATACAAAAATGGTGGCATTATAAAAATCATCTTCATAATGATATAAGAAATAAGTTACTTAAAATTGTTAAAGAGGAACAAGAATTACAAGTAATAAAATTTGCTCATACCTGTTTGATTTTTAATACGTTGGTCATTATAGTAAGCTGGGTAATTACATTTCATACAGAATTTCGTTATGAATTGACTTGGTTTGTAATTCCATTTAGTATATATGTTATTATATTAATATGGGCTAGGACTTTAATACTTGAATTGAAACTTCTTAGGCAATACACATACATAAGCATTGGAGTTTTATACATCTTTTTTATTATCGTGGCCTGTATTCGCCAACAACTAGTTGATAAACGATATGGAGGCTATTTTTGGTTTATTAACATAATAACAATCCCTCTATTTTATTATATAGCACATGTATTAACAAAATTTGCAAAAATTTTACAATACACGCATCAAGAAGATTTAAATTTATTATCAACACAGTTAGTCGGAAAACTAGTATCTATAGTACCAGTAATAGCAATATTATCTTTTGAAACATTTAGCATGGCATTCAATTACCCTGAACTACATGTACAAACTTGCACTTACATGCCTGGGGCAACATTGCCTACTGATGATAAAACTAGTAAAGATCGCCAATATACGTGGATGTACGGCAATTGTACAAATGATATTGAGATTGATGGAAAATTGATTAGTAAAACAGAATACTATTACCCACGCATCGTTGTTACCGGGGCTGATATGAAATTGCAAGCTTCAATTGAAGCGGAAGTACCATTAAAATTTCATGCTCTATATACAATGTTGCAAGCAGTAGAACCAGTGATCCTTGTATTAACATCACAAATTTTGTTAAGAGTATGCCGATTATCTGTTTATGACATTTTAAATGCCCGTACAAGCATTTTAGAATTAGGATTAGCTGTTGTAACCTTAATTTGTTTAGTAATGGAAGTTGTGTTAACTACAGTTGAAATATCACCAAAATTTAGAGGCCCGGAGCATTTTAATACGGTTTGTTTATTGGCCAGTTTTGTTTTTTATACACCGGCAATGATATTTCGGTTTTATGCAATGGGAAAACTAGTTGATCGAGGATTAAAAGTTGTAGAGATAGAAGAAAGAGGTGAAAAAAATCTATCAAAATATGGATCTGAGATCAGATTAATTCATAAACGTTCATCAATGATGTTATCAAAACATAACGATCATCATAAAACTTATTATAATCAACATCATAGAAAACATATGCATATGTTTAATATCGTATAAATTCGTTAGGGGGGAGAGAAACCACACACGTGATATTATATGGCACGTTAAATAAAAAATATAAAAATATACGACTTCGTATGATTTTAGTAAAAAAAACACACTTCTTTTCTTTTTTCAATACGAAATACGGTTCGTACTTTTTAAAAATATATGATCGTTCTCCAAATTCAATCTTCCACCACATTTTTTTTCCATCATATCCTGAATACATGATATGATAAATAAACTTTTACGTCCCCATGTATCCATGTATACTTCATTTTTGCATAGACTTAGAAAATAATTTACCATAGATTGTAAAACTTTTAACTTCCGTTGACATATAAAAACTAAACTACATAAACATATTCCTTCTGTGCCTTGGCTATTAACTTGATTCTTAAAGTGAGATAAAAATTCTTTTATTTTCATACGACAATTTAAATTCCATTTTTTTGTGTTGACAATTGATGCTAAATCATTATAACCAAGACTATTTAACAAATTTATTTCTTCTCCATTGGTTATTTTTGTCTCTTCAACCGGCAATGAAAGCATTAAATTTTGATTACCTATATTAATATTTGATGATCTTGTATGATTGCTTTCATTAGCAGTTGTAGTAGTGGTACTTGTTCTTGTTCTTGTATTGGTATTAAGTACATTGTTGTTTGTATTTATTGTTGGATAATTTTTCCTACTTCTCTTATTAGCATGTACTATATTATTGTTGTTATTATTATTATTATTGTTCGTAGCTCTTCCAATTCTATTGACACTATTACCATTACTTTTATTTTTATGATTATCTCGTTGAGCAGCTCGTGTCAATTCAGACCTTATATTCATTGGCAATTGATTGAATGTTTCTTCATCTATAGCTTGAGAATGACCTTGAATCTGTTGAATTTTTTCCAATAATCGTTTGTTTGGAATAAAAGAACGAATATTAACTTGTTTCTTTTTGGGGCATTTTTTCCTTCGTTTTCTACTACCACCACCGTTCTCACTAGTTGTCGTATTGTTGTTGTTGTTGTTGTTGTTGTTGTTGTTATGCATAATCATAAAGTTTCTTATTGGTGTTGTCTTTTTCTCTTTTTTTCTTTTCAAAGGTCTAGCAGGTGATTTATATATTTTCATGGCAATAATTTCATTGTTGGAATTGTGCAAATCGTTATTCAATTTGGTAATAATATTATCAGTTATATCAATTACATCATCATCATCACCATTATTATTATTATTATTATTATTATTTGCATTTCCTTGCCACATTTGAGATAATGTGGTAGTCTTTGCATTTTCTTGAGAATCGTATGAAATTAAATGATTTAATTGTATTCCTATACCACGAATATCTGATATTGTAAATCCATTATCTTTAGCCCGTTTTACTTTAGTATAACAATACGTATTTAATATCCCATGGCATATATTATTGACAACTTTAAATATATCTTCTTTTGTACATATTGGCGTTTGAACTTTTTGACTCTTTGTTACATCACGACAATGACCATGACCTAGAAATTTTCCTGGTTCCTTCCATCCTTGTATTGCAATTTTTAATTTTACGGTGACACTTTCCGTCATCCCACCGTTCTCGCCACATTGTTTCAAGCGTAACGTTACATTGTCGGATAAATCTTTCATTACTTCCAAAAATCTTCTCTCTGTTATAAAACGTACGGCATAATTAATCACCGCACTTACAGATTTTTGCATTTGAAAAAACGATTCAAGTTGATTCGATCCGATACCTCGTATGCCTTCATATAAATTTTTACCTATTTGATCTCCATTGAATAATTTTGCCAAATCTTTTTCCGACCAGTTTTTTATATCACCACACTTTTCAATACCTTTTTCTTCCATTACTTGTCTCCTTTTCCAACCAATTGATGGCATTGTAGTAATCGATAAAGTGGAAATAAAGTCTTCGACATTTTTATTTTCTATTTCTATATCATTGTGAATAAGAGCACAATGGCTATTTGGCCCGTCTTTTTTCTTTGCATAGGACGTTGCCAATTTTGCAACTAATTTATTGCGACCAACTCCGAACGATGCAGTACATCCTGTTGTTTCTGAAATACTTTTTTGTATATCTTGTAAATATGCTGTGACCCGACGTTGTATATTTACACTAATGTTATTACTGCCATTGCTATCGTTGCTACCCCCGTAGGACACTGTAAATACTGAATTGGTAATATCAATGTAAGCTTCATCGCAAGATACAACTTCGACTTTATCAGCATATTTGTATAATGTACAATAAACAAGTTCCGATATTCTTGCATATTCATCAAACTCATATGGCAATATGATTAATTCATGACATAATTCTTTTGCTTTACGCATAAACATCCCAGCTCGTAAACCAAATTCCCTAGCAACGTAATTAGCAGAAGATATCTCACTAGTATTACCGTTTCCATGGGCTACACATACAGGCTTTGTTCGCAACTCTGGTCTTTTCAAAAGCGCTACAGATGCAAAATAACAATCCATATCGACATGGGCAATAATTCTACGATGATCCTTTTCTAATCCAGAACTATTATGAAAACCTTGTCCACTTAGAGACAATATTTTACTTTTTTGCAATTGCAAAATCAGAGGTTTTAAATGAGCTCTATATCTACCAATATGATGAAGACGTGAATTTGCGAAAAAATTATTCACAAAATTTAAATCTGATTCACTTGTTTTTTGCATTTTTTTATTTTTATTGACATTTGTTTTAAGAATTTCTGAAGTGGTGGTGGTGGTAGTAGTCGTAGTCGCAGTGGAAGATATGTTTGGCATTGTTGTTGGCAATATGCATACATCGCCATTGTTTTTTTTCCCACTATTATTTCTATTATTATTATTGCTCTTCTTACTATTACTACTGCTATTATTGTTATTACAATTGTTATTTACATCGTGTTTCTTATTGTTATTATTATTGATGATACTTTTTTTTACGAAGGAAGTTATTTTCTGTTGATCGGTACCAGTTTCATCAACACATGTTGGTTTGTACATTTCTATTGGTAAACATTTCCCTGCATCAATGGAATCTGTGATCCATTCACTACGTATGACTTGGACGGGGAAATTCTTTTTCAAATATTGCTCTCTTAATTTCTGTGCTTTTGACTCGGACAATTCTTGACAAACCATATGTGTTACAATATCTGTATGATATGTCTCTACCATTCCACCACGTTGTAATATTAGTTGCTTTAATGCTACGAGTTGTAAATGTTGTCTTCCATTAATATAAAAAAACAACCCTTTAAAAATTTTGGCAAGAGTATTATTTTGATTAAGAAATTCTACATGTTTATCTTGTACTTGGCGTAATTTTGCAACTTTTGCATTCATATAATTTGAGTGGCTACCCTCATGTTCAGTGCCAAATAAAGCACTAGTAGCTGCATGATTATTTTTTGAAATTAAAGTCGTTTGTACGGATGATTTTTTTTGCGAAGTATCAATATCTCCTTTCCGTTGATACAATTCATTCGCTAATTTGAACGTACCATGGCGCGTAGCCATTGTCACAAATGGGCTAAATAAGCAATCAAAGAATTGATTAATAAATGTCGTGAATAAACACAAGGTGTTGGAAATTTTCTTTCTTGTTCTTTTGTTATTATATTTTTTATTTTTAAATTTTATTCTGATTCATCTTATAGTATTTTTTTTTCTTTATCCATTCCAGCATTCATCCTTTCGCGGGTTTTTTTCATGTCATCAATAATAATTCATTTGTTTAATCACTTTCCCTAAACATTCTTACGAATAGGTTCTTACTGAAAAACAGACAAATAACTTAAAAATAGGAAACATTTACACATAATAATAATACAATACAATATAAATATTAAGGTACATACAACATAATAATACATTTAATAATACATAGAAATAGGAACATATAATTACTCTAAGAATAGGTATATCCATTTTGACGTTTTTTTGCATCAAAACCAAATATCCGAAAACTCGTGTGTGGAGATGTGAGCGAAGAATTATTCGTCGCGGAGCAGCACTGTGCCACACTGGGAACAACTAAAAAATATATTGAATTAGAAAAGCACAAAACACTTTATATTTAATAATATTTATTTATAGAAGAAGAAGATATAGTCTAATTAAAATTCTTAGAACACAAGGAAGACTTTCAGAAAAATTAGAAAGTTAGTAGTATATAGTAAAGAGAGACAGAGAAACAAATTTAGAATATACAAGCAAGGATATATCATGAATTTTCTCAATTCGTTCTTTGAAAACACCGAAGATGACCAAGCGATGAATGTTGATGCGGAGGACAATGCACAAACTATACGCGAAAAAAGACTAAAACTTTTAGAAAGTAAAACTACAACAAAAGATAATGCGAGCGACAATGCTATTAGCGAATCTACAGTGCCAACGAAGGTAGATGGTGCTTCGAAGGATCTTAATCTAAAAAAGCGAGATCCACAAGCAAATAGCCTTTCTACTTCATCTGCTGCAAAAAAATCAAAAACACCAACAAAAGAAGTAAAACCAACGACAAAAAAGAAAAAAGACAATTCTAAGAAGATATTTTTACCAAATGCTATAATAAAGCGAGTTTTTCAAGTCACATTAAATGAAAGCGACAATAATGGCTTTTATTACTTGAAAGATTTAGCTGATTCTACGACTGAATTCAGTCTTGATATGATTGATTCAATATTATACTCACGTTTATCCGAGGAAAATGTTACGATGAATCCATTGCCATATTTAGTTCATTGTTACTCACGTATATTAGTGGAAGAGAAAAAACTCAATGGAAGTAAGGATGAAAAAGCTTTGGCATTTATAAAGAGTTTAAAAACGTTTGTATCCAATTTTTTCAATACGACAGTAAAAAATCCTGAAATTTTTCCAAGTTTACAAAAAGGTAATAATAACAAACAACCATCAGAATTATTCGGGCTTTTGTTCCATTCAGCAAAGTTGTCAGAAGCAACAACATGGTTACTAAGTGCTGTATTAAAAGGAGACGATGATGATGATGATGATGATGATGCTGATGATTTGTTCCGACTAGATGATGATGAAGAACGTGTGAACATACTACAACCATTGTTTCAACAAATAGGAGCAAGTTTCAATGGTAAAAAAAGTGGGCAGCAACAACAATCACAACAGCAACAGCAAAATCCATTTGCGTTCCTTATGGGTAACAACAACAGCAATAATAATATGCCAACTCCAGTAATTTTAGAGCCATTTGCCCATGCAGTCAACATGTTAAAACAAATGTTACGGTTACCCCATGCAGCACGAGTATTGATAAAACTGCAAGCATTTTCTTCGTTCGATATATTCAATCCGAATGCAACGGGACAACAAGTGGAGCAAAGTACATTGATAGGCAATATTTTACGCATTGGAACATGCGGAGGGGTACAGAGGATGGGAGCATATGGCGGGAACATTGAAAGTGCAGTTGCCAATCAATATTTCAGCAATCCTGGCCGTCGCTCATTATCTGAGATACAACATGCATCTTTAACATTGAGAAGACAGGTGGAAACAGTTGTGAAATGTGGACATGATTTAATCAAAAGTATGTTAGTTGTCAAGGGCACTGGTGCTGCTATAACGAAGAAAAATATTCAAAAATGGATTTGCAGGGCTTTAGTTTTGTCAAATGGGCGTATGAAAGATCGTCCAAATCCAATGGTAGAAATCCATGATTCGTTTGCATTAAATTTTAATCACGTATTACTACGGTTGAGTGAACCATTTACAAAAATGAAGAAAGTACAGAATAATAATGATGGTACTATGACATGGCCAAAAATGAAATTAATCAATTTAAAGTATTTATCATCAAATGAAATTGGTACCCTGTTTGGTGATGATGGTAAATACCAAGGTATTGGTGGCAAAACGATTACGTGCGATGGGAAAAAGAGCAATAGTGATGATGAGGAAGCTAGTAATTTCAATTTTGTTACCAGATGTTTTTTCTTCACCGTGAAAGCGCAGCATGTTGGTTTAATCGTCGGTGTACGAAAAGCTGGATTGTTCGAACGTCATATGTCGCACGTACGAAATCAAGGAAATCAAGGGATGTTTGAATCCATGCTTTCTTTGAAATTTTCTCGTGATGTTCAACTATGCGATCCAAATCTAATGTTAAAATCATTAGATTTCATTACATTCATGGCTGGGTGGATATATCGCTGCATGATCGGCATGGATGCCAATGATGCAATGACAACGTTTGATCAATTTCCAGCATCTGCAACGCCGAATCAACTATGTTCAAATATACCAATTTCATTAGTTGAAAATATCGCAGATGTTTTAGCATTTATTGCGCAGACAGACAATGCTATGCTAAGTAGTGCTATTGATAAATTAGATATTTTGTTGAGTTTTGTAACAGTTGTCTTGAAAACGGGAGCGACATATTTCCCATCGCCCCATTTAAGAGCTAAATTTGGCGATTTGATGTTATACGCGTTCGTACCTCCTAAATCGAGAGGCGTATTCGAGCATTCAAATGTCATGATTAACAATCAAGTGTTTAATGCTGTAGGGACGTCTAATTTACTATGCACAAACACATTGGCATTGCAGTCATTGGCACCATCGTTACTTGCACTGTATGGCGATGTAGAGAATACTGGATTTTACGATAAAACTACGCATCGTTTGAAAATCAGTTATGTATTGAAATATTTATGGACCTTTGATGTACATAAAACTTCTATCCGAAAAGCGGCGATGATGATGGATGTGGATGATGCTACAAATGTATCCTCCTCCTCCGCGTTTTCTGGGTTTTCATTTATAACATTTGCAAATGGAATTTTAAATCAAATCAACTCATTGATTAGTGATAGTATGGGGAAATTACAAAGCATTAAACAAGTTCAAGATGAAATGAAAGATCAAGAAGCATGGTTTCGTAAATCAGAGGAGGAACGAAAGCATATAAAAGAAAAATTAGATGAAGACGAACAACATGTAAAATCAGCATTAATGATGTCCAATGAGACACTAGATATGTTGACATATTTAACTGTTGAAATTAAAGCGCCTTTTCTATCATCTGAATTACTTGGTAGATTAGCATCTACGTTGAATAGTGTCCTTGTCAAATTGGCTGGAAGGGGTGGATTGCAATTGAAAGTTGATGACCCTGAGAAATATCATTTTAAACCAAAGATTATGTTGAAACAAATAGCAAGTGTATATTTAAATATGAGTACAGAAGCTGCATTTTTAAATGAAGTTTCAAAAGAGTTTTCGCAAGATTTTTATGATGTTGCCATCTTTAGTAAGACAAATAAATTATTGACAAGGATGAATTTATTGACAACAGCTGATATAAATAAATGGGCAGCAATGAGCGCTACTTTATGTGCTTTAATTGATGAAATGCGAGGTGAAGATGCATTTATGGATGATGCCCCTGATGAATTTTTGGATCCTATTTTGTGTGATATAATGACAGATCCTGTTCGCTTGCCAAGTGGACATGTGATGGATCGAAATAGTATTAAGCAACATTTATTAAATGATGAATTAAATCCATTTACACGAGAAAAGTTAACTGTTGATGATTTGGTACCAGCAACAGATGTGAAAGAAAAAATTGATAATTGGATAAAAGAACAACGAGCTAAAACTGCTGCTAGTATGAATCGTGATACAAGTGCGTAAACTATATTGAAATGCTGGAAATTTTGTGGTGTGCAGTGATGATATTTTGTGACACACGTATATATATATATATATATATATATGAGTAAGAGAACATTTTATATATCATCTAGTCATATCATATTATTAATAGGCATAAAAATAAAAACAAATAGAGGTATATCATATATATATATATGACTTATAAATAAGAGAATTTTTTATATATGCATATATATATGAATACACAGAGCAGACACATATCATACATATTAGACACGTTCGGTAAAAAAATACGGGACATAAAATATACGAAGCGTACGAAATCGTACACATATAATATAATATGAAAAGTAATAGCATAATATTAAAAACAATTTTTATTTATGATGTTAGTAATACTCTCTTCTTTTCTGTTGTTGCTTCCGTATTTGCATCCTCATCATTTTTAAGTTGAATTTTACTTGTTGGTACATTTGGCATATTAGGTATTTCTACCTTGGTATCATTTTTATTATTTACATTTCCACTAAGAGCATTCAGTTCTGCTTCAAGCTCCTCTTCATCAGTAAGATCAAAACTTTCACCAGAGAGCAATGATGCAATTTCGTTTGCCTCATCAAGAGCTTCTTCATTATCAGCCATAATTTGTTCAACATCTTCCACAGACATAATACGATGCATTTCATTTAATGCGTTTGTGCCATTTTGTACAGCGTTTAAAGACTCTTGCGTCATTTCCGTCGATTCAATTTCCAATAATATTTTCTCTAGTGATAAAATTTTCTGTTCAACATCATCTAGAGACTTAATTTTCAATTTTTTCAAACGGAGAGTGTACAGCGCTTTCTTCTTATTACCGCTCTTCACATAGTTCCTTGCATCTTGATCCAATTTAACAATCTGTTGTTCTAACTTTTTACTAAATTTTGATATCCTATTTTTACCACGTTTCACTTCTAACTTTGACTTGTCAAGTTGTGTCATTTGGTTCGATTGATCTACTGGACGCTTTCGATTATCTCCTTTCTTATCTTTTGATGCAAAAATTCCCATATTGATTTTCTTTTGTTTAGAATTTTTGTTTGTTTGTCTCTTGTATTTTGTAAATATTATACTTGATGATATCGTATTGTATTGTTTTTGTTCATGTGTTGTTTTGTCTATAAATTAATTTTAAAATATATATATATTTAGAAAAAAAAATATTGAATATTAATAATGAAGAAGAATAATAGTAGCGCAACAATCCACATGGCGTGTGGCAATATAGTACCTGTATAGGCATATTAGAGCGAAGAAGAATATTACATTACAGTACTGGTATGCTGGTATGCCCAGTATGTGGTTTTATTTTGAATCCGATAGTAGTAGAAATGATAATTGTGATCCATTATTTTGTTCACTCCTCTGTACCTTAACCTGGCCCTCCTCTTCCACCATTTCTCTCCATTCTTTTGATGATAGTTTAAGGTAGAGAGAGGATTTAAAAGTCATACTGTATTTTACACAATAGTTGCTGGATCTACATTCTACTTTGGTACTATACTGTATTCCTTCTGGAAACATTTTTTGATTTCAAAAATACCAGGGGATTACAAGGCGATATTATTATGATGACAAAAAATGATAATTGCATGCAAATTAAATTAGCACAGCAATTCAAAAAAAAATCATCGGTTAAATAGATATGATAACATATAATATCAGATAACAAACACGAAATCACAACTGATTCATATATATATATATATATATATGTATGTACATTATTGAATAAAAGAATAATTGAAGTAACGTACGACATATACACACAAACACACACACAGACAGAGAGAACCATATTGAATACTCATATAAATAAATTGGTGCTTTTGATAATATGTCATTAAATGTTGATAATTTATTAGATTTGGAAAAACGTACTGGTGTGAAAGATGGTGATATTAATGCGTTTTTATCCAAAGTAAACGATGTGCAAAGGCAACTAGATATGTTGCAAAGTGGGGAATTGAAGCCGGAAGATGTTAGGGTTCCTGGCGAAAAAACACCTGAGGAATTGCAAGAAGAAGCTGAGGAAAAAGCTCGAAGAGCGAAAGAAAAGGCTGAGCGTAAAGCTAAGGAGAAAAAGGAAGAACATGAAAAATGGTGGAAAGGTGCACGATATAGAATGGAAGACCTTGAGGAAAAAAAAAATCAACGAGAAGTTGTAGAGCCAGTTGAAATCGAAGGTTATAAATTCCCACAACCAAAGCAAAAAGGCAAAGATTGCCTTGATTATTCCATGTGGGAAAAATGGATCCCGGATGATCCAGTGTCATTGGAAGAACTAAGAGCAAAGGAGAAAGAAATTAATAAAGGAAAAGATGCTTTATTTGAAAAAAATAATCCTGAGTTTTGTAATAATTTTATTGACGATATGAAAAAAAGGGAAAAAACGAAGACCAGAAAAGCAACAACGGCAGAGGTTCAAAAACAAAAAGGCAATAAAGCGTTTAAAAAGCGCGATTATGAAAAGGCATTAAGACGGTATCAAGAAGCCCTGGATGAGATACCATATTTAGTACCTGTATTGTCAAATATGGCACAATGCCATCTCAAATTGAAAAATTATGATGATGCGATCGAATACTGTACGCGTGCATTATTTTTAAAACCAACATGGGTAAAAGCATATTCAAGACGCGCATTAGCCAAACGACGAAAAAAAATGTATCAGGAAGCATTAGATGATTTGGATGAAGGTTTGAAATTTGAACCAGAAAATGAATCGTTGCAAAAAGAACGAGTCAAATTAATGGAAGAATGGGAAGAAGTGAAAGGTGAATTGTTTGTACAAAATGCAATTCAGGTCAGTGAGGATGCAAAGAAAGCAAATAGCAATTCCCTTGAGAAATCTAAAAATTTAAAAGATACAAAGATGACGGGAAAAACTGCAACTAGTACAACGATGGAAACTAAAAGTAATAATAATAATGATAATAATAATAATAATAATATGGGCAATAAACAGATAAAAGATGATGAGAAAAAAGAAGAACCTGTTGAAGTAAACACTACGGCTTCAACAACAGCGCCACCACCTCCAGCAGCAGCAGCAACAACAACAACGAGCTCACAAGCGCTTCCAAAACGACCAACTGAATTTGGTTTAATTGATAAATTGATGGAGAAGTTAAATAGTAAAGATGCAACGGCCATAAAAACCAGCTTTAATGCATTGGCTGATGTATTGTCGGATAAAGAAAATTCACGAATATATTTTAGATCATCTGGTAATTTTGAGAAATTGTTGGAACTCTTCTTGTTGGAAGATGCTTCATTTGTCAAAAGCAAACGCAGAAAATTTGATATTGCCTTGTTGAAAGTATTAACATCAAGTTGCATCAATCGAAAAAACCAGCAATTGTTTATTAAAAAGCAAGCGTTGGCAGCATGCAATTCACGTTGTGTAGCTGTTATATCAACCGAAGATGGTAAAATTGATGTTGACGCTGCACTTGCCATTGGCTTATTTTTTGAAACTACTGTTGAACACACCTTTACACAAAAGCAACTTCATAAACCGAAATATAAGGATATTATCCCTTGCTTAGTTGAACTTTTAGTTGGGACGGAAAATTCGAAAGTAATTGCCGCTTGCGCAGGTGCATTAAGTACATTGGCTTTGACGTCAGTCGATAGGGATTTTTTTTACGACGCGACTTCATCTTTCAAACGGGATCTTGTAGAAATAAGTGGGACATTGTTGTTGAAATCAACTACTGATTCAAAAAATACATCGTTGACACCGACGGCACGAGAAGCGCTTACACGGCTATTAGCTAATTTAATGATAAATGCTAAATTTAGGAAACATTTAGCGAAAGCTGATATTATCCGTGGCTTACTGACCGTCCTTGGCGGTGCTGGCGGGAAAGTAGATGGTGAAATAACACAATCAAACGCACTTGCAGCGTTGATGAATGGTGCAGTCCAACAAGAGGATACTCCAGCTACTGTTTATCAAGGAGTACGCTCACTTCTTGTAAAACAAGGAGCAGTACCATTATTGCTTCTGCTCCTCGGTATGAAAGGGCTGACACATGGACAAGATGTATATGTTCGTTCTGCAGGTTTGCTTGCACGGTGTTCTTTGGATCTTGAAGGACGCCAGAAACTTTGCGAACCACATGCATTTGAATTATTAGTCGATGTCGTTGTGATGTCAGAAGGAGATACATTAGGTCATTTGATTCGTGTAGTTGCCGTATGCATGAAAGATGGAGAAAAATCTTTGCGGGAAATTTTACGTAAAAAGAAAGGAGGAAATAAATTAGTCGAGATTATTAAAGCTGCTGGTGATTTAGCTAAAAACAGAAAATTGAAAAAAAATAAAGAAATGTCTAATTTAGTAGGTAACGCCATGAAGACGTTGATACCATGTGTACAGGATGTAAAGGATCCTATTATAGAAGAAATGGCCGACATGGGATTAATAGAAAATGTTATTGAAGTATTAAAAGGTTGTGGAGATGGGCCAACACGAAAAAATACTGCTATTGTTTTAGCAAGATTATGTCGGCATCCAAAACTGAATGAAAAAATACGTCAATTAAGGGGAGTTGAAATATTAATGACACTTGGCAAAGAATTAGGATTGTAAGAGGAGAGTGGCAAGAGAGAGTGTGTGTGTGTGTGTGTGTGTGTGTGTTATTCTTTCTGAGAGAGTTTTAAACTAATGTCAGTACGACTCGTACTCTATGTATTAATAAAGATAATTACTCGTATGATACTTCGTGTAATATTAATATGATATTTTTAAATTAATTTTTTTATAATAATGATGGTTATTAATTATACTAATATATTAAAAATTTATAAATTACACGTGGTGCCACATTTTTTATACCCGTGTTCATTTTTTTTTCACAACCACACACACACACACTTCTCTTTTTTTTCTATTTTTTTACTTTTATGGTAAATCAATTGAAAGTGTTTTGATGTATAAAATTCCTTTCCAATTATTTAATTCCACTTCGTGAAATCCATCTGTCAATCTTCTACGCAGCAAGACTCCTTTACCATTTGGTTGATATTTTTTCCATTCTTCCGGTTTCCCATCAAAATCATATGTTCGTTGTCCTAAATTAGGAGGTGGTGTTGGGAATGGAAAGTTACTATTGGAGAAAGAGTTCATATTTGTACTTTGTGGTGTGCGTGGAGAGGGTGAAACCCCATTATTTGTAATGTTAATAATATCATTATTATTATTATTATTATTGACTGCATTAGATCCAGCAGGTGTGGCATATATGTTTTGATTATCATTCATATATAACACTTGTTTGTGAGGGCGATTACTTTATAAGGGATATTTTTAATAATGTCAATATAAAGTCTACTTTTGTGTTTATTATATTATCTTTTGTATGTGATATATCTGGTATATTTACACATAATGTTTATGTGTGTTTGATTGTGTATTGGAATAATGTGTACGTGTATCCATACAATTATCAATTATTTTGATGTGATGATGAGAAGATGTGAGCTTTTTTTTTGATCCCAAAACATTCTTACGAATAGGTTCGTACTGAAAAACAGACAAATAACTTAAAAATAGGAAACATTAACATATAATCATATAACAATACAATATAAATATTAAGGTACAGACAACATATAAATACTTAATAATACATATAATAATACATAGAAATAATATTAACTAGGAACATATAATTACTATAAGAATACATATAAAATAGAAACTAGAGAAGGTTAGATTATAGGGTTGTACCAAGGAGGCGACGAAAAGGGGCCGTCCTTTCTTTTTGATAGATCAGAGAGAGAGAGTTAAATTTCACAACTATAATAGCTATTTGTTTCTATTTGTTTTTTGTTTCGTAGGGAGAAGAAAAGGAAGAGCAGAAGAAAGAGACAACTATCAGAAGAAAGGGGAAGCAGAATGGCAAACAAAATGAAATGAAACAAAACCAGGCAAAAGAAAATACACAGGCCAAAAAAACAACAACCAGGGCAAAAAAAAAAACACTGATACCAGCAGAACAAGAAGAAGTGATAAAACAGTGTCCGCAAAAGCAAAAAGAAATGTCAACTGTGGGGTTCGAACCCACGCATTCGAAAATACCAGTGCTTGAAACTGGCGCCTTAGCTGCATTTTTTTAAATTAAGGTGTTTTGTTGTTAGAGAACCGATCTACAATTTTTATATTTGTTAGATTACACGTACACCACTCGGCCAAGTTGACGCATCAGATGCAAAGTTTGACCTTTGCAAGCTATTGATTGTTACAAAAAGTTGTAATTTCTTGATATAAGTAGTCTTTAATAAATTAACATGGAAATAGCACATAGCAGGCATACAGCACAATGATTCTCCAGCATAGCCTTAACATAGAGCAAGGGAATAGCAGGTAGAAAAAAGAAACTAGCAGAGGAGGACAGTAGCACAGTACAAATAAGAAATAAATAGCTAGAGCTTGCAGTATTATAATATAGTGAGCACAACTATACAACAACACGTTATATCAGTTATATATACCAGTATTAACCAAATTAGTATATATCACAAAATAACCAAAAAAAATGCTGTCAAAACATAATGTATACCACATTAAAACAACCACAATTATAATAATAAAAATAACAATCACATTTCAAAAAGTTTGTATCTCTCCACTCCTATATATATATATATATATATATATACGAAAGCTATTCCAAAAAAACAAAACAAAAAAAGATCAACATGCACCATCGCACAACGGCAAAACCATATAAACAAAATGAATCATATAAATTTCAGAAGTCATTAGGCTATGAACCTCGTCTATTGACTACTGCTAGTGGATGGGATAAAACAAAACGTTACAGTAATAACCCAAGTTGGGAAAATGTTGCTGATGAGGCAGTTTTTCGTATAAGTCCTGGTAAATTAAATTTTGGGCCAATATTGGCAGAACATACATATCGATTAAAAGTTAAATTAATGAATAAAAGTAATTTCACAGCAAGAGCTCGTCTCAAAGCATTTAAACCAAAACATTTATGTTCTGACGAGGAATGTATATATGTTATATCGAAAGAGGCACTCACATTAGCACCAGGTTGTAGCCAATTTGTTACAATCGGTATCTACGGTCAAACAATTGGAAAGTTTACAAATGTACTTGAGATCATTACTGAACGAAGTTTATACAAAATACCAATCACATGCGAAGTCATGGAAGCGACGGAGCATGAAGAAAGGGTAGAATGGAATACATTAAATGAAAAATTAAAAAAATCCAAAGTTACAATGCAAAGATCAAATAGAAATGATGAAGTTGAATTAATTGCTCATGATGATGAAGGCGTTGGAGTTTTATATGAGGGAGATTCATTTGCAAACGGAATATCAAACGCATATATAAATTCAAAATGGGATGGTTTCTCAAAGCGTCTAACAATTGATAAGAGAGACAAATGGGATGTCACGGCGAATCCATCTTTAAATAGGAAAGAATTAGAACAAAAATATGCAAAAACATTTAAATCTGCAAAGTCCAAATGGACTTCTTTTAAAGATAAATTTAAAGCAGGTAAATCGGCTAAGACTATGTTTAGTAAAGTAAAACAAACACAAGTTGGCGTAGATCACGATGGAGGACCAGATGCTGCTATTAAAGAAGTTGATGGGGAAGGTATAGTAGAAAATGTAGATGATGATGGTGAAAAAAAAAACATAGATGTAAATGAAAAAATAATAATAGAAGCAGAAGATAACAATGATGAAGCTATATAATATAATCATGTGATGATATGGAAAAGCAGAAGAAAAGGCGCAAAGTTATTTTATATATAGCTTCTCTAGTCTGCGTCGTCAGACTCTTGTTTTTTATTTTTAAGGTAGTAGCTAGTATTAATGATGAATCATGTGATATGGAAAAAAAGCAGAAAGGTGCAAACCAAAGTTATTTTTCTAGAAGCTTTAGCACTTTAGCTTTTATAGTAGTTTTTTATGTTTAAGGTATTAATAGTAACTATAGCTATACCAGTATATTTTTAATACTGTGTATCAGTTGTTGCTATTTTGCGTGCCTGGCTTGCCTGGCTTGCCCAACACCGTTATAATATTATTATTCAATCAATGTACATTATTCAACAGGTTTTTCTCTTATAGTACCAGGTATTTAGCTGCTGGAAAAAATAACCAATAATAATCATCTATTATAACAACATATAATAATACTTACTACACATATTGCAATAGATATATAAACGTAAATATGACTAATAAAAAGACTGTTGTCAAAATATTTATGAAAAAAACTATAACAAAATAGACATATCTAAGCGATATCATTAAATTAAACATTATTACATACGTCGTCGACTTTCACAAATCTCTGGTCGTATTATTACGTATTATCATGAAATTACTAAACCTAATACAATCATTATGTTTTTTACAAATTCTTCTTTTACTAACAATAAAAGCAGTGGAGGTTGAGGAATTTTGTAAAGATGTATCGCTTGCAGCGAATACAGGAAATCAACTGGGAGGAACAAACACAAATAAATTGGCCAGTACTGCGAATACTAATACAGACGTTGTTCAATCTATGCAAGAATGGAGGGGTGAAAATAGATTGATGAAGGTGTTGAAAAAAGAGGAAAACATGCAGACATATGGTGCAGGCATTGGTTCATATGCAGCTTGGGGTATTTTCTTTGCTGTGGTCACCTTTTTATGCTGTGTATGTACAAACCTTGGTCGTTTGTGCCGATGCAAATGCTGTTTTAAACCTTCGAAAGTATATACAAAGAAAGAAAAATTGACATGCGTTGTCGTATATACAGTATTTGCAATTGCTTGCGGTATTTGTTGTATTCTTGGAATAGTAGCTTTGACGGGATTTGTAAACGGGCTCTCTGATATTTTATGTGTATTTGAAGAGTTTCGTATAGCTTCTTTGCTTTTTTTCAACACAATGCTACAACCGCTAAACAATTTGAAAACTACAGGTGTAACAAATATCAATTACATTGATTCAAATCTAGGCCCAGCAGATGTTGTTGGCAATGATGCTGACGAAGTGATCGGGCTGTTTCAAAATTATTCAAGTGACGTTGGAAATATAAATGTTCATCCAAATTATACTTGTGCTTTTTGTCAAGGTGTTGCATCTGATAGTAATCAAACCGTAAAGGAAATGAAAGCAAATGTAAAGCCAGGTGTTGCAGAGATGGAAGGGACAGCAACGACATTAAACGTACAACTTGTTGGGGCAAATTTAACTATTATAGGCGTTGTAAATGCAGCTACGCAATCAACTACCTTTTTGTTTGACTTTATTAAGGGGCCATGGAAAGAAATGGTTAAAGGAACAATGACAAATGCAGATCCGATACGTGGCCAAATTATTACAATGGGTTCTATGTTTTTCGGTGTAGCATTTATTGTTATGGCATTCACTGCGATTGGCATATTCTTTGAACTATGTGGAAAATATACAAATTGTACCAAAATAAAATGTATCGATACTTTAGATGATAAATTAGGTGCATGGTTTATATATTTTGCATGGTGCTTTTCGTTTATATTTATAATATTTCTATTTGTCATCTGTGCTATTTTATTGCCGCTTGGCGTCGTTGTTTCTGATGCATGTGTTTTAATACAAGATATGCCACATCCAAGTTTTGAAGGAACTTTAGGCCCTCATATGGGGAATATGAAATTAGCTGGCACGACACCAGCTGGTATTCTTGATGGATGTTTCAAGAATGGTTCGTTATTTGACATATTAAATATGACAAGTGCATTTTCTTTTAAAGATTCACTTAGTTTTGGCGGATCAGATAATTTCAACAGTACTGATTCTTTTTCTTTTTCCAAGTTTGATGCAATGCATGCTACAGTACATAGTTTAACCTATAAAAATTTCTCTGCTCCTGGTACCTCAATCGATGATGACATAGCAAATGCTGAGGCTCTCGGTCAAACGCAAGTTGCAAATGAATTGAAGACAGTAAAAAACAACAGTATAAAAACAGTTGCTTGGATGAAAGAAGACATTGATCATATTCAATATAAAATGAATTTATTGCAAAATTTAACTGTAAAATTTCAAACGGATCTAGCCGGTAGTAAACCATATGCAAATGCAATTGTAGATTCTGCTATGTTAATATCCGAGGGAGGAAATTGTGTTTTTATTAAAACTCAATATTATAATGTTGGCGAGGCTTTGTGTGGAGACTTTCTAGTGTCCGTGTTACAATTAGCACTTTATTCATTTTTAGCAGGTATATTTGGATTTCCGATGATATTTGCAAATTTAAAAATTAACCAACGATTTGGTGGCCATGGTGAATTCAAAGAAGGTGAAGAGGAAGATGGCGAAGAGTATGGCCCTGTACGTGGATTGACTTTTCAAAAAATGAAAACGAATATCTTTGGTGGTGGCAAAGGTGCTTCAACAGTTCCTGTTGATGAGGACCAACCACAGGAATCATCGGAAAAATATGTGGTTGCAGATGAAACAGGCATGGGTGAAAATGCGGAACAGCAAGACGAAGATTTTGTTTAGAAAAAGATATTGGAAAAATTATTTCCATTTTTATAAAATGTGTATATATATGCATATTATTTATTTTAAAAATACTCGTATTAAATATTTGGGCCCAAAATTTTTACAAATCTGATGATAACGATGGTGGATTGTACCGTGGTAAATCTTTATCATTAATAAAATCCAACATCATCTTTTGTGTCACACGCGGTCTATTTAACGGTGCTAAATGTCCACTACCACGAATAGATACAAACCTTGCAGCGCCATTATTCCAATCAATTGTATATCCACCCATTTGTGTCGCCCCGTCCAATGTCCACGGGCGCCATTTTTCAGTTTTATTCATCCCAATAGATTTAAAAAACGGCACAAAAATGTCTTCTACTGGTGAAGTTTGAAGACCACATGCATCCATATCACCCTCATATATTAAAACCCGTTTGCCAGCTTTTATCAATGCTTCATAAATAGGACCAACAAATGGTTGATTGCTAGTGTAATTGAAGCCATGGCCATTGTCAAGGTTGATAAATTTTGAATCAAGCGGTGCACCTATCGCTTCCAATGTTTCATTTAATGTAAACCATGTTGACATCGCATGTCCAAGACAAGGGCTACCAAGACCAGAATCCCCATTACCTGCTGATGGTATGTCACTTGCAAGATGTTTGTTGTATTTCATCGCTTTGCCAAATTCACGCCTAGCTTTTAATGCACGATTCATTCCATGTTTATTAATATTTTTGCTATTTAACATTGCACCAGCTGGACATGCATTGTACAAATTATAAGGAAACCAATACCCAATTTCATCACTCATCTCTCCAATCAACGCTAAACATGCTGGGCCCATTGTCACAGTGCCTTTCAATTCTTCCTCCGTACATGTGCTTTGAATCTCGTTATATAATTCATTTGAAAATTGAGAGTGTCCATGAAAAAATTCAATATCGTACCATGGCCCAGGGTGCACATTTGGATATTTAAAAACGCCAACATTATCTAAATCGATGCACCAATCAGCTGGCTCACCATGTTTAGGTTTGCAACCAGTCCATCCATCACCGACAGCAATACCTTGAAAATTAATGTCCTTTGCATTTTTATCTTTCAACATTTCCATTGCAAACCCTGGTACATAAACACCGGCATATGATTCGCCCGTAAAAAATATTGGATTTTTTTTCAACTCTGGAAAGATATGATTGAAAAAACTCATGTGAGCAGCATGGTTTGCAGCAAATACTGTAGTATCGGTCCATGGACCACATGATGTAGGTGAGCCAGCTGGGCCATCTGTCGAGCAAAAGGACAATCCCATTGGTGGGGGCGAGTCTATTGCTACTAACGTGTGCGTCTCCGTCCAGCGATACATATTATATACTGGGGATGGTATACCTGTTATATTATATTTTTCATCATAGCTTAATTGGTTTAGATGTAATGGACCCCATTCTTGCAACATGCCAAATAATGATGAAGCACCTGGTCCACCATTATACCAAAACAAAACTGGATCATTTGCAGGATCGCGTTCACTTTCAATCATAATGTAATGAAAATACATTGTTCCTTCGCCACTAGGTGGAGTACCTGCTGGAATATAACCTGTATACCATGCAGAAGGTAAAGGTTTTGGATTACCAGACTCGTCGGTCCAGCCAGGTAACGATTTTACTGCGAACTTGGATGGTGGTGTAGCAGCTGCTATTAGTTGAAATAGCATTGCTATTGCTAGCATATTTATACATAAATTTTTTACCATATTTGTTTATTCTGTTTGTATCTGTTTTTTTTACTTTTTATGTAAGCAAAAGAATATTATATTATTGCATTTCTATTTCTGTATGTATCTATATACAAACTGTGGCCAGAAAGGATGCTTAGTGATGGCCACGGACATCACCGACGGCTACAATCCGTGGATTTTCTGGAATCCGTCGCCGGTTGTGAATTTTTTTGGCAAAATGGAAAACGCCGTTGTCCGTCATTTATAATTGTTTACTATGGAAATTGACATAAAACTCCATACTAACACGGTTTATCACTATCAAAGCAAGAAACCCTTCAATCGGTAATAGACATGATAACAAAAAAACATAATAAAAAAGATGTGGTAGATATAGACGATGAAGACGATTTTTATGCCGACAAGAAAGTGGATTCATATGTAAGTTCATCTTCTGACGATGATGGCCAACCTTCGGTAAAAGAGGTAAAGACGCCAGCGAGAAATCCACGACGTGTGGGCATTCCTCCTTCACCTGGCGAGTTGTTAACACCTGAACGCCAAAAAAAACAAAAACCAAAGGTATTTCAAACGCCAAAGAAGAAAAAACAAAGAGTTAAAATACCACCAAGTCCAGGTGATTAAACATTCATATGTGTTTGTAATTTTATAAAATAATTATTACTAAAAAAAATGTTTATTATTTTATTATTATTATTATTTTAAGAAGAAGCTATATTTATTTTCTTCAAATTGTAAGAGAATTGTAAGGATACATACACACACCATTAATAGGTTATTTTAGCAGGAACACAACATGTCCATCAGTATTCGATAAGAATATTCTTATAAATAAATAATATTTATAAGAATTTTAACAAAAATCAATCTATTCTCTCCGTATTTAAGTACAAAAATTACAAATTCCTATCAAAACATTCAAACAATATAATTCATAATAAGATGGTTAAAATTACAAAATACATTTATATATATAATATTCTCTTACTTATATTTTAGGATATAAAAAATTTAATTATTACTCTCAAAGTTATGAACACTCTCAGCAAATAATCAATTCAGTAGAAACTACGAATAAATGATAAGGTTAATATTCAATTGATTTCTTTAATATTTTTTTAAGAGGCCACAGCATGAAGACAGGATTGAAATCAGAGAACAAACAGACGTCGAACAACCAAATTCCATCCATTTAAGGTAAATGGTGTGTAAAAGTGATGATGGCCTCGTATAGCGTTACACGGTGCCCTCGTCTATTTCGTGCACTTCACTCTTGAGGAGCGAAGCGACGA